>JACEGR010000324.1:0-299044 GCA_014170235.1 Listronotus bonariensis | reverse complement strand
CCATATTTATAGGCATAGCTCATAAAACAGTTGAGAACTCAAAAATATAAAATCTGTGTTTTCATGTAAAACATTTTTGTTAGTTTATGCTAATCACTTATTTTTGGGCCTCCTTCTATACATGAATTTACCATGAAAAGAACTACAGCCAAAAATATAGATTAACGTGGTTGAGCGTTTCTTGAAAAAACAAACCATTAAATTTTAAATAACTTTGTTTTAACCGACGCGACCTTTCTGTATAAATAAAGTCTTTTTACTTTTCTAAACTTTACAATATCATTTTTTAATGCACAATTTAGGTATGTTATTTATTTAAAAATACACCAAAAATATTTTCTTTATTTTTTTCGGCAGAACAAGAGTTTATAGTCTTATTTACAGGGTTTTCATTTATATTTTGCCACTCACTTACA
Source organism: Listronotus bonariensis (assembly GCA_014170235.1). Classification (NCBI taxonomy): domain Eukaryota; kingdom Metazoa; phylum Arthropoda; class Insecta; order Coleoptera; family Curculionidae; genus Listronotus; species Listronotus bonariensis. The sequence goes on along the minus strand of JACEGR010000324.1, from coordinate 298,628 downwards.
ACGATAACTAAAAAGATATATAGAAATAATTATAAATTTTTTATAGTTATTTGTTTACTATCTTTTAAGCATAACAAAAGAAACAAATGTACATAAAAAAGTTTAAAAATCTTAAGAGGTAAGGTTTTTTAAAGACACACCCTGTATATTATGTTACCAATAAAAATGTCCTTAAATAGCTTTTAGAAAATGCCACATATCTATTTTAAATAGTTTTAAACTATTAAAAATGGATATACAGTGTGGATAGATTTTGGTAAAACTGGTCTCATGGTCCAAAACTGAAAAATACAAAATTTTACTCCAATTGGTATAATACAGGTGAGTTATAACTAAAAATATGAAAAATGCTTAAGAAATAACTACTTTTATTTATTAAAATAGAACAAAATTGTATAAGTAAATGTTGTAAAGAAATTTAATTTTAATTTTATTGTCAAAATTTTATGTTAAAGCATAAGAGTAAAGAAAAACTGTAATTGTCAATTTTCTGCATTACGCATTACTAGGTAAAAAATGAACAAGAAAAAGCAAAATTTAAAAGAAAATTTATTAAGTTTCATTATTTTTTAAAAATTTGCTGCCTCAAGAGTTAAGTCCAGAATTTATAAAACTTAATGCATTATTTAGAAAACCGACAAAAATATTATTTTACTTTAATTCTTTACCTTTAAATTTTAACATAAAATTTAATTGTCTACAACATTTACATACAATACGTATACAATTTCGTCCTATTTTTAATAATAAAGGTATTTTACTCCTGGTCATTTTTTATATTTTTAGTTATAACTCCACAGTATATTACCAATCGGGGTAAAATTTTGTATTTATCAGTTTTGGGCCTTACGAGTTTTCCCCAAACGACGCGACGTTTAAAAATTTCAAAATTTATGGTTCATGTGTCCTCTTGTAACCTCTTGTAAAACACCCTTTTTTTGAAAACTATGCATTTTCGGACACATGTTTATATAAAAACTTTTTTATATGGAATTAGTTTAGAACAACGCCTTTAATTTTTTTACCGCAACCTCCCCCGTGGCGCAATGGACAGAGCTTTGTTCTCCGAAGCCAGAGGTCGCCGGTTGGATTCCCAGCGGGAGACATATTTGGTAGTAGTTATTTAGGAATAACGACTGTGGTGGCACTACCGCGTTATCTCAAAGGTGCTGTGAAATGCATAACTCTGTTTCAGTGCTTGGACAACGTTGACGGAACAGGGATCTCGATGGGTCAAACATCTAATAACCCGAAACCTACGGTACTCTGGTATTTAGGCCTATGCCTTCGTGGGATGTCAAAACGATTAAAAAAATGGAAACACCTTGTATGTAGGTGAATACTTTGTCTTTAAAAAACCAAAGGTAATGGTACTTGCAATTAAACCGAAAATAAGTATAAAGATAAAATACTGTTAAAAAATTTTCATATCATATTGTTAAATTGTTAAAAGACTATATAAAAAGAAATAAAAAAAATTAAAAGGCTTACAATATTCTGTGTCTCCCTGTACTTTAAAGCAACATTAAAAACATTAAATATAATTGTAAAAATTCAGATAATAAAATTTGGCAATAAAAGGTTCACCAACTTCTTTTATAAAGTATTCTTTTGTTTATTACCCAGAGATTTAAGACCTTAAACGTGACCTACTACATCCCTATATTTCCCTGAAAAATGTAGGCCGCTATGAAACTCAATTTCAAACTCTAGACTCTGGCAGGTGAATATGCGGATCAATATACATACCTGCTTCATCTTTACCGGATGTACATGAGAAATTCTTTAAAAAATGAGAAAAATGTGTCTTACATGTCAATTTAGCTTTTTATGGTCCGTTAGTCAAGTCAATAAAGTAAAACAGGCAATCGTCAAAAGTTCTCAATATCAGCTGCTATTTTAATTTTCTTTTTTCAGTTTTCTATATTATTTAAAATAAGAAACTTCCTAAATAGGGAAAGTAATTATTTGTATTAAAAAAAAATGTATTTATACAGGATGTCTATCAACTTTTCCTACACATTTTATGGGGTGATTCTCTATGGTAGGGGAGCACTGATATCGATGGATTGCTAATTTTATAACCTGCGCGAAACAAAAGTTACATTTCATGAGCGAAAAAACCGGTTTGTGCGCAAGCCAGTTGATGAGTAAATGCACCCGGCATCAAACAAACTATCCGCATTATAAGAAAAAAATTTGTTGACGGCGTCCTGGTTTTCTGTTCGAAGTACGGTAGCTAATGAGCGTTATACGGTCCGACCGCGGACGAAGGGTAATGGGTGCCGGTGTTTGTATTTTGCCACGGCTTTTAAGTGCGCATGTTCGTCCACCCACTGCGCGGGGTCGTAAAAATCCGAAAAATGCTTCTTGCCACTGCGGATCTAAGTGTAGGTTATCTATGTAGGGGAGCCCAAGAGGGATTTCGGAATTTACTACAGCGCGGCAGATTACTATACCGGAGGATACCTTGTACCCGGTTAAGTACCTCCACCAAATATGACCTCCGTATACAGGGCCGATCATAAAAAACAAAAATATATCCATCAGAAATTGTCGAGCGCGTCAGATTAGGATAGGGTAAGTAAATTACATGCTAAACAGTGTATATTCCATTAATCTGACAATTTGATAGTGATGTAAAGGAAACAGAAAGCTACAAAAAAAAACGTCAGATTACCATTTTCGAACGTATTAATTTGTTAATTTTAAAGAAAATAATTTAGGGATACCTAAAAATATATAATACGATACGACCCGAACGATTTCCACAGGCCGAAATAATAATAGTATTTTTTTGAAATATTTAAAAGTCTATAGCCGCTTCCCCCACCGATGAAAGCTATATTATATAACTTTTTTTTCTTCTAATTATCTAAGCTTTGCAACTCAATAGGTCTCTATGACGCTCGAGTAAATCCACATTTAGCATCGTGGGCTCCCCACTACTAAGGAAAAATAGGAAGAAAACTTTAAATAAATAAACTGCTGCTTAATTCAACTGCAACTGGCAATTTTTTGGTATATTTCAAATCGTTATAGCTCTTAAATTAAATACGATAAAAAAATGCGGTTTTTACTGTTTTGTAGAAAAACTTTTTTTAGAAAAAAAATGGCTATTCCAATTTAAGTAAAGTTTTTCTTGTTTTCATTCTACAGGGTGAAAAAAGTCCTATTTTTTACAAAAACTTTGTTAAGAGCGACATTCTACATAAAAAAAATGTTGTTTAATTATATGGCGTTATTTAGTAGACCAGTCCAAAGAAACAATTTTCTCAGGGTTTTGATATCTGCTTCATTTTTCGAAGATATTTGTTTTTAAATGATTTTTTTAATATTGTCCTTCCTGTATTTAAGAGTTTATTAAAGAGGTCAATTTTTTCAGATAATTTTAAAAGTATCCGTTAAAAACTGTATTAAAAATGTATTTAAAAAGATAAATATTAACGCGTCAGTAGCGTCGCAAATAAAATAAAATTTTAATTTGATAATTAATAAGTTTTTAAAGTTTCCGTAAGCACAACATATTCTGTATTCAAAAGTTCAATTGTTTTTACAATTTTTAAAAATATGGACATCTATCTCGGGACGGTTTTTTACTTTTGCAAGGAAAAAGTTATCAGTGGCGTAGATATAATATATTTTTAATGCTCTTTTTACATACCAGAGTATTATCGCATTGTAATAATTGGTAGTTTTCATTATTTTAGGGTTTTTATTGATTTACTTAGAACACACGTTTACACTTTTAAATATCTTATTATTTTTTGGAAAAAAACATACAGGGTGTTTCAAAAATCATGGATTCCACATTTGTATTTTTTTTAAAGGAAAGCAGAGTTTTAATTTTTAGATAATTAGAAAAAAAAGTTCAAATAAATTTATGTTCTGACAGTCTTAACTGTTAAGGGGTGGTAAAGTTTAATAATCTATTTTTTTTCTTTTTTAATCTATGATACCACTTTACAAATTTTAATGAAATTTGGTACAGAGCCACTTTACATTAGGTGACATTTTTATTGTAAAATAAACTTTGTATTTCATTTAGTGGCGTTCGAGCGGGATTTAAACTAAATATAATAAAAGAGAAGTATAGTACGCCACTGATTTTTTTTGAAACAAAAATTTATTTTTATAATTTTAAGTTTTTGCTTAATAAAATATGAACCATTTCTCCTCATGTTCATATGGGTATCATGAGGTATTTAGTAGAAGATAGTAAAAAAGAAAAACCTTACATAAAATTTGTTTAAAAGTAAATGAAAATTATAAAAATAATTTTTGTTACAACAAAACCAGTGGCTTACTTAATTTTTCCGCTCAAACGCCACTGAAGAAATATAAAATATATTTTTCCTCAGAAAATACCCCTTAATGTAAAGTGGCTCTGTTCCAAAGTCCATTAAAATTTCTATAGTGGTCCCCCAGATACTATAAAAAACCTATATTTTTCTTAAAGTTCACCTTCACCATCTTAAATGTTAAGACAGTCAGAACCTAAGTTTATTTGAACTTTCTTTTAAATCATCTAAGGATTAAAACTCTGCTTTCCGTTAAAAAAAATACAAATGTGGAATCTATGATTTTAAATCCTAAAATAATCCGAATAAACAAATATTACGGCGATGCGATAGTCCTCTTGTAAGTAAAAAGAGCATTAAGAAAAATATTATGTTTACGCCACTGATAACTTTTTCAAAAAATAAAAACCGTCCCAAGATAAATGTCCAAATTTTTTAAAAATTGTAAAAACAATTGAACTTTTGAATACATAAATTAGCTTTGAGAACTTATTAATTACCAAAATAAAATTTTATTACATTTGCGACGCTACTGACGCTTTCTAATACAGTTTTAAACGGGTACTTTTAAGTTATCGGAAAAAAATGTACCTCTCGAATAAACTGTTAAATACAGGAAGGACAATAATTAAAAAAATCAATTTAAAAAAAATAATATCTTGAAAAATAAAGCAGATATCAAAACTCTGAGAAACTTGTTTTTTTTGGAATGGTGTTCTAAATAACACCATATAATTAAAAACATTTTTTTTGGTATGTAGACTGTCGCTCTTGACAAAATTTTTGTAAAATATAGGACTTTTCTTTCACACCCTGTAGAATAGAAACAAGAGAAACTTTACGTAATTTTGAATGGCTCGCATTTTGTTATTGCATTTTGTTTAAGAGTAATAGTGATTAAAAATAATTAAGCATCAGTTTATTTATCCTAAATATTTTACTTCTGGAACTACAAGGTTTTATAACATTTATACCAATACAGATATTTTTAAAAAATTTGAAAGGCATCTTCTCTGTATTAAAAGACACATTTTTTGTATGTACAAGAAAACATATTTTTTTATCAGTGTCGTCTGTGAGGGATTTACTGCAAATATTTCTTAGGAAAAAATGGTATGCCACTGTATTTTTCTTAACAAAAAATAATATTTGATATCCGTTAAGCTTCAAAAAACTGGTTTTTTAAACTTTTTTATTAATCTATATTCACGTAAGAAAAACAAATTCGTCGTGCTTAAATTGCTATTGATTACATATAGTATGGTGGCTAATTAAGATTACTTACTTGGCTCTACCTAATCATTATATGAATTTTACATAAAAACATTGATGTATTGACCAATCTTTTTGCGTAGAAAATTAGTTTTGATTTTAATAATATGTAAAAGGGTAATTTATTATTTACTGTAAAGTTAGATATTAATTATATTAAATGACCATGCTAAGAAATGTTTTAATTTACGCGTAAACCTTACATCGTTAACATAATTATTAGAGATTAAAAATTTTTATCCAAAGAAAAAATTTATAAAGTAGTGTTTTGTTTTTAAAAAAGACACAGCAGCGCTTTTTTTTCTAGTAAGTAAAAAATTTAATGGGCATTTTATTTTAATTTAGAGACGCGGCGGCGTACATTGTTTTTCTTAAAGTATTTACCGTGAGTACCTCACGGACTACCCCGGTATTTTTTGTACCTAGCATTTCTTTTCATGCTTAGAAGATTTTTCCTAAATTCCCCTCTAAAATATCTAATCTGGTATAAAAGTTATATTTTTTTCTTATTTTAACACCCTGTGGTTACAAGGTAGGACTTTTAAGACATATGTGACAAAAGTTATTTTATTCTAATAAATATAATCATCCCTTAAAGTTTGTGGGAAGAATTTTGCACACCCCTGTATATATAACATATATGTTGTTTAAAAAATTAAAACTAATTTTCCCCCTCTGAGAGGTTTCTATTTTTAATCAATATAAAAAACAAATAGATAAAAAGAATATTAAAATCGGAGCTATTATTAAGGATTTTCATCAAAAGGCTTCACTGTTTCGACTACCCAAATCAAAGTTTTAGCTTTATAAAAATCGATTAAAAGATATACCTGCCTTAATATTTGCTAAAAGCAAACAATTTTGGATGTTCTTTAAGTGCTTAAATTATACAGGATGTTACAGAATAAGATGCTGATCTTTAAAGGTGTTAATCATTAACTGATTTTAGAAAAAAATAATAAGTAAAGCTATCTTTTGAGCTACGGCGGGGTGCTAAAATCTTAAGTAAGGAATTCCTGTATGAAATTTTTCAAAAATATTGATTATTAAAGTACCGCAAAATTTTTAAAATGTAATGATAACATAATTTACCCAATTATGTTCATAAAATAATTAAACTTATATTTTCTTACTAATAAATTTACCATGCATTACTTTTTTTTCGCAAAAATCAAATGTGGAATGAAAAAAGTCAAAAAATTAAATTTGTTTTAAAATAAAGAGAAATTATAAAAAAGTGTATATTTTACGAAAAAGCAGTGGCGTACATATTTTTTTTTAAACATATTTAGTCTTCTTTAGGTTTTCCTATACAAACGCCACTGGTTAAACTTAAAAATAAACTTCTACATCAAAAAATATTAAACAACATATTTATAACTTATTAAAATAAATTGCAAACTTTGACATCGTGTCGTGCTCGACTGAATTGCGTTAGATCGGTATAATTTGCCTTAAGGAGTTTGTGGTGATATTGTGTACAGCCCTGATAGAGACACCCTGTATTTTTCATAGCACAAAATTGCATATATGAACGTAATTTCAAGTTCTAATTATTTATTGTTTTAAACATTTTCAATACTTGCAAAAATACAGGTACTTTACTCTTATCAGAAAATCGCTCAAACCCGTAAATGACTGATACAATTTGATATCTGATGGTTGCCTTTAAGGTTCGAATCATGCAGAGGATTTAATAAAAAATTAGTTTATTTCGTAAACTTGATAATAAATAAGTTATCAGTAAAACATTTTTTTAAAATCAAGCTTTTATTTAAATGCACTTAAAGGAATAAAATTGATTTTTTCATAACTTTTATTACTAAAATACTTTAATTTAAATTGTTGTTATTACGACTAACCGTATAGGATGTTCGGATTTCGTTGCAATTGCAGGGTATCTTGGTTATTATTAGAAATAAAGACTTGCGGTTTTTGCGAACTGTTGCTACTTTTTTATAAAAAAAAAACACTAAAAACTGTTTTAGACTTTTAGTTTTTGACATACGATTTTTTTTTTCATTTTTGAACCCCCTTTGTATTTTAGTTGTCTAACCTACAACAAAAGTAAACACCAATAATATTTGTTAATATTTACGTAAAAACAAGTGGTGTAGTTATATTTTTTATTTTTTTATTATTATTTTTGAACCAAACATTTGATTTTTCCTATTAAAAATCTGAGTTTTAACTATTTTATCTTGCTCAGCATCCCTATTAACCTGTCGCGTCGGTTCCTCAAGTTAGTCACTTATTAATTAAGTAAAAACTGAATATTTTAGATCGCGCCACTGTTTTGTACTCAAAACATTGACCAAAATTAGTATGGAAAAACTTTCGTTTTAAAACAAAATACTGAAAAAGTACTATGTATGAAACTGATACCTTTAAAATTAAAATTTCAATAATATCTTTGGTAACAGTTTCATACACGGGTTTGTACTATTTTGTCTAAAATAAAATGTTTTTAAAAATCATTAAGACATACTGATTTTGAACACGTTTGCAATAAAGTTTCTTAAAATTATTTAGTTTTTAATTTATAGTATTAATAGTAATAATAATGATTAAAAATGAACAAACTTGAGGAACCGAGAGGTGAATAGGTATGCTGGGCGAAATTAAATGGTTAAAACTCAGGTCTTGCTGTAAAATATAAATAAGTGATAAACTTAGAACTAATTTTTTTATAATTTGGTTACGAAGTCTTTATTATGGCCCACTATGCAAAATTTAATTTAGAAATTAAAAATGTAAATTTTGGGCCTAAATATAAAAAATCACTATTAGGTTTTGTATATTTTTATAAAGCTCTCACTCTCTTTATTTCCTAAATAAGAAATATACTGGATGTTACATAGGAAAAATCATATGCTTGGTTTATGTCTCAAAAAATATAAATTATAAAAAATATATAACCACACCTAGTAGATTCTACGTAAAATATCTAATATCAGTTTTTACTTTTGTTGTGAGTTACAAGGCAACTGAAATACAGGAGGGGTATAAAAATGAAGAAAATATCGCCCTGTATCTTAAAAAACCATTTTCGATGATATTGTAAACACCCTGTTTAAGGGGTATGTAAGTTTTAATAATTTTATTATTTATTTAATTATTTTGATAATGAAAAAAATACATCTTGAAGTAAAACATATAACAATTTAAAATAATGTCAAAGCTTAGACCTCGAACCGGCAAGGTAAATTTCTAGCTCGAATGGGCAAGGTCGTAACGTGCTAAGTCACCAAAAAACCGAGTTCAACTTTGTATATAAATAGAGTTATCCAAGAATGCAAGGGAGAAGTAGGTTGTAAAAGTGAAGTCAAGTAAAAAGTTAAAGTTTTAGTTAAGCCCCCGGACGGGCTACCTCTAGTGGGGGTATGCCCGTACTAAATTTAGTTAGTCAAATAAGTTTAGTTACTTTTTAAACAATGCAAAGTTGTTTTCATGTTCCACCGGTCTGATGGTTCCAGAAGATAATGGTATATGTCATATGGTAGATTTGTTCCCTGTGACGTTAGTTGACCCTATGTATATTTCAAAATTATACGTCATAATATCTTTTGTTTTATTAAAAAGTAGCCACAGTTCGCAAAAACCGTAAGTCTCTATCTCTAATAATAACCAAGATACCCTGCAATTGCAACGAAATTCGGACACCCTGTACATACTACAGGTGCATTATAAGTTCTTAAACAAAATCAATACATTTTAATTGCTCTATTTGATGTACTGTTATTATAGTTATTAAGTTTGGTATTATAAAATAATAAATATTATTAAGGGTATAAATTATTTACAAATAACTTCCATGTCAACAGCACAATAAACAGAGCGATTAGATATTATTATTTTTTTTGAACTTATAGTCACCCTGTAGGATGTACAACCATAAATAAAAATGATTACATTAAACTTATAGCTTCACTTTTCCTTAGATTTTTTTAATGGTCTTGTTAACCTAATTATTTAAAGAGATATGGTCATTTAAATTTTTGCATTTTTGTATTGAAGCTTATTGAAAAAATCAAAATCAAATCAATATGCGATAATTTTTGTGAATGTGACAGATTCTATTAGTGTTAGTCATAAGTTAACAAATACAACAATACACAACCCCAATTTAAAAGTAAATTTGAATCTAAATATATTTGAAAGAATTTCCCAATCTTGATAAACTTTGTGAACTGTGGATGAGGTTAACTAAACTTTTAGGGTAGTTAGAAGTCAAATTAAATCAAATTTGATATACTAATAATTCCGGTAGTTTTAATATACTATGAGCATAGGTTTCTATTTTTTAAAAGAAAAGTATTAACAAGATAATAATAATCTAAATGAGGTAATTTAACAAAAGCTATATTACTAGTTTACAAAACAAATATAATAAATTCATTGTTTTTTAGTTATGTAATTTTTTAAAGCAATTTTTAAAAGAATAATATTATACGTTATGTTATTTTAATCAAGTTAGGACCTTCTCGGACAGCATGTTCCACAAAGAAAACTTAAGGAATAAAAAAAAACAAAAGTGGAAAGTTCGAAGAGTTCATTTAAATGGGTGCATGGAAAATCATACGTGCTAAGCTTCTCTGTTGGGAGCTGCAAGTAGAGAAATCACATTGGCCAATTCCTTGAAGCAGAAGCTGAAAGTTAAAAGCGATAAATTTTCTATAGCCACAAGGCAAAAGAGGGAATTCTGTAAGCAAATAACTAATAATAATAACAGCTCTTTTTCAAATCAAATTAGGAATGCTGAAGGTTGTAAAAACACCATTTCCAGATATAAAAACAATATTCCAGAAGGGGTTGGATTTGGGATACATACAAAGTGTATGTTTTGGTTGCATTAAATTGGACGACATAAACATAAATGAAGTTGCTTCTGGAAGAGAGAAGGTCGTTGATTAAACATTTTTATATATACCAAGGTACATTTTATGGTCTATTTGAAAATAATTTTATTTTCCCTTATTGTGTAGTCCTTGGTAAATTTTAAAATTTAAGTTTAAGTCTATAGATGCCTTATTGATTGCCATGAATTATTGTCACAAATAAATGTCTCACTTTCTTTTAGATCTTTTAGACCCACGTTTTACTTATCTATACCTTTTACTAATGTTGTGATTAAAACGCCAGCATTTTAAGGTAGACGCCTTTTTAATGAGACTTGTTACGACATTGATTAATACGATCTCTCTCTAATTCAGTTTAGTAAAATTTCGAAACATAGGTTTTTGTGAACTGCTAAAATTAATTTCATACAAGGTACCGCAATTGACAGTAAATAATTTATAAATATTTTAATAGCAAAAAAACACAACACTAGATTCCACATAAATGAAAGAAAAACCTTTGGCTAGTGTTAAAACCTGCATCTCCAGATCGCACGGTATTCGACTGATGCAAGATTTTTTTCTTATTTAAAAAAAATATTATTGCTTTAATCCGTTCTTAATGACAAATGTCTTAAACATATAAAAATAAATAAATCAAGAAGGTTTGGAGTAATGGCCCTCAGGGCAGTATTTTTATATTTCCACGACGTGCTTTATTTAAAATATTACAATGGTCCTGCTTTTCTAAGGACGTTTGTAAAAAGAAATATGAAAAATAAACGAGAATAAAATTATGCCCTTTTGTCGAGGCAGCTTCCCGGTCCTTCTGCTCCGGGCAATCAATTTTTGCGTCACGGCACAAGCAGTTGAAAAAGCAACAGCGAGTTTTATGAATATTTTCAAATATTTATCTCGGTGCGAATGGCTTAGGGCCAAAGTTTAAGTATTAAAGCACAAAATATATAAACAATAAAACAATATTAAAATAGTCAACAGATTCTTTTTAAGTTTGTAAAAAAAGATCCCAAAAGTAAAATTTCCTTTAACTAAAGTTTATATGCAATTTTTATTTTCAATAACAGACCAAAATAAATAGATATGAATTGTTTTATTATTTGTGTGTGTTAACAAATAAATAGAATATTAGTTGATATTATTATATTGCCCACATGGTGACTATGTGTTTACCTTCGCAACGATCTGGCTTGTGCTCGACATTTTAATCTTAAATCAAGTACGCCTGATATACTTTGGCTTAAACTTTTTCTTAGGTCTTCTATTAAATTTATCTGCTGTTTGTACCGGTCCCTATCTAATAATTCCTATCTCGAATTCTTTGACTTTCTTTTAAATTTTAAACTTTTATCCAAAGATAGGTAGTATAATTTCTCAGTTTACATCAGCCGAAGTAATCGTGCTAGGCAACTTTAATGTTCATAATAAGGAGTGGCTAATCTCTTCAAAAACTGACCTACAAGGCGGAGGAGCCGAAATCTTTGCAGTAAGTAACTCTCTTACCAACCTTATTATAGAACCCACCTACATTCCTAGAGTCCCTAATTATAGTTCAAATCTCCTAGATCTCTTTCTTACCTCCAACCCCGAACTGTATCAAGCATTTGTTACTGCCCTCCTAGTTCGCTCCAGTCATGGCTTAGATAGTATAAAAAGTATACATTTTGGGAATTTTAAAAATATACATTTTTGGGAAATTTAAATATAATTGGGTTACTTAACATTGGGAAATTTGGTACATAAACAATACGTGAAGTGTCAAGGTTTAAAAAGTAGAAATCAAACAATTTTCTAGGTTACTCTTATAATAATAAAACAAAAACATTAAACAAGCATGAGTTAGCCTAGAAATGCAAAACAAATACTGAAAAATTTAATATTTAAAGAGAACAAAATTTTAAGACGGGGATTGATTGTTTATCAGATAAGAAGTAGTTAGTGAAGTAAAGTAAAAAGTTAAAGTTTGAGTTAAGCTTCTGTACGGGCTATCCCTAGGGATATGCCCGTACTAAATTTAGTTAGTCAAATAAGTTAAGTTGGTTTTTAAAAATGCAAAGTTAGTGTTGATGGTCCACCGGTCCTCATGGTCCCAAGAAGATAGTTCCATATGGTACATTTGTCCCAGTGACGTAAAGTAGACCCTGTATGTATATTCCAAAATTTAACGTCACATATGGTGGAGGCGCCCCTGTTCCCAGTGACCTTTGTGAAACGTCGGTTATGGTAAGCTGTGCCCGCCCCAGTTCCAGTGCCCTTTGTGAAGCGATAGGAAAAGTCGCTTATGGTACGCCCTTCCTACCCTCAGTTTATTTGTGGAAGCAAATACCATATATATGGTAAAGGCGTCCTGTTCCCCGGAGAAGAAATGTGTGTGAAAGGACGAAGATGGGGAAAAAATATGTTATGTAGCGTAGCTGCAAGGAGGTAGCAGCGTAGCTACAAGAAAAGGAAGATAAGGTATATCTCAGTTTTCAAATATGGCTAAATGGTGTTACTAAAGTGATAAAAGAAGAATATGGAAATATATTTATTTGTGTCGAAGTTGTATGGTACGTCGTAGATGGAGTTTAGAAGCAGCATGAGGCTGCATTAGCACTGGGAAGCCTGCAGCTCTAGTAGGGGAAGAGCTTCCATATGGTCTTGAATTGTGGGTACAAGACTGTCTAGCGGCCCTGAGAAAGCTCAGGATATGGGGAAATTGGCATGAGTTGCAGTAACCTGATGTGGAAGAAGAAAATGGGAATGAAAGGCAGACAATGGTATGTGGAGAAGAAGTACTGGACAAATGGCCAATGGAACGCACCATCAAGAACACTTACTCTGCACATCTCGAGGTAAATAAATGCATGCCACTACGCACCGTATGGTACTACAACTCAACCGACTTGGATGGCCTGGGGAACTTCTTTGCCACCTACCCTTGTGATACCTGATTTCCATTTTATTTTCCTTTCCAAATTTGCAGGCAACTGATGAAATAAATTTAATTGCCCATTAAGACCTATATTCCACATACCATCAAAAACTTTCAATCCTCCAATAACAACTCTTGGTTTTCTAAATCTTGTGACAAAGCTAGGCTTTCAAAAGTTCAGGCTCACAAGAAGTTTTTATAAAATTCTAGTTCGGAAAACCGTCAAGCTAGCAATAAAGAAACTTCCACAATTAAACAATTTTAGAAAAAGATACTTTTTCGATAAAACAAAGTTCTTTCTTGCTCAAATGGCAATAATTCTGTTTGGTTCTTTGCCAAAAACATAAGTAGAAATTTTTGTACCACTTCTGTTCTACCACTGACTTTGGAATATAAAATTATTTTTACCGCTATTGCCCCAGTTCCCCATAAAATTATTTTTAATGTGAAATACATCAAGCCTATCCTCTCATCTCCTAACACCAAGAAATCGTCTGGTCTGGATCACATATCAGCAGTCGTTTTAAAAAATGTGCTTTATACTTGCACGCATTTAAACTGGGCTCTTTTAAATTTCTTACTACACAGAAATTTTTTTGAAGAGCTAGAAAAAAATCTCCTTTTCCTAACTGTAGACCTATTTTCCTTCTCTCAGTTCTTTATAAAGTAAAGGAGAAATTTATTAATTTACAAATCTTTTGGTATTTAGAAAAAGACAAAATTGTGCATGACAGGCAGTATGGTTTTTGCCACAAAAATCTACAGCAGATTTTCTTTTCTTTGTATATCACTGCTGAAACAAGTCTCTTTAGTTTCTAGGTGAGTCTCAGATCGTTGTTCTTGATATTATATCCAAAGCTTGTGACAAGGTCTGGGATGACGCGCTTCTCAATAAACTTCAGTGACAATGTAACTGAATCCCGGTATGTAAACCTGCGTGACTAATACTGCTTGTTTTGTTATTCTATTACTCGCCAATGTACCAAAACTGCTTGCTCAAGCAATATACTAATATATAAAGAGGTAAAGTTTGTAACTTTGTTTGTGAGTTTGTTAGTTTGTAGCCGCTAATCTTCGGAAGTACTAACTTTGTATGTGACCCAAATCCGACCCCCACCATCCTAAGCATTCTTAATTTCATTCAAGGAATAGCTGTTCATCTTATTAATGATCCTGAACACAGAAAGGCTTCCTTCTCTCGCCTATCATCGGGCTGTGGGGAATTTATTGCTTTTTTATAGGTATTGTTATGGCTTTTGCTCTAAAGAATTGTCCAGTTTTATCCTTTTACTCACGGTTCCCAACAAAGAAAGTCGAGTTGCCGCAAGTATGCATCCATACATCACTTTTTTGTTCTTTTATCCCTAGAGTTTTTAGAATGTGGAACCTGCTGCCCGCGGGGTCTTTTCTTTCCCCCAAATTTTCAAGTATTTAAGTACCGTGTCAACAAACTCCCTCTTTTCTTGCTAAAGACAACCACGGTACGTTAGTACTTAGGCTTTTAGACTTCTTCGATTGTCCAAAGATTTTTAAAAAATCGTATTTGCCCTAAAGTTTATTATTTTAGATTATTTTAGTAATAAATATTAATTTTTGTTTTAATGCTATTAAAAATTAGTACTCTTCATCATGTAAAATGATTAGGTAAATAGGACTTTGGTTAAAATAGCAACTAATTGTAGTTTTTTGGTCTAATAACCATAAGTTATGTATGTGTTACAACGAATTTGTGTAATTGCCGATGTCATGTATTCGGCAAAGGCACAATTTGCCTAATTCGTAAAATAAGCAGTACTTCTGTCACACTGAGAGGTTCATGGTTAGTTCTAGTTAGTATTTTTTTTTAATTCAATCAATAAAAAAAAAGATTTAACTAATCAAAACTTACCATAACCACCTCAATGTGACAGTTTTATTTACTGATTATTTTAGGAATTAGACAAAATTTGGCCGACTACATGAAATCGGCAATTACACAAGTTCGGCGTAACATATGCATATTATTTTATCAAAATCGATTATTTTAGGCTGGTTTCCCTACTTTAGTTTAAAATATTTTTTAAATAGTGTTTGTAGACAGTAAGACAGCATAAATTTACAAAGAGCTGTTATTAAAGATAAAAGAAACAATAATTAACAAAAAACAAAATAATGCTTTAAATTTATATCTTTATACATAAGTATTTAATTTCTATGTTTTTCTCGTATAAAGAGCAATGTGTGGTAAAGTCTATAAATTATTAAACATTTTAAAAGCTTATAAACTAAAGATATATATTTTTATAACTATTGCATTTTTATTGCCACTTTTGATATATACAATGTATCTAAGATAACTTTAAAATAAATGTTTTTTTTTGCGTACTTAAGAGAAAATTCCTTTTTTTTAAAGAAATTGAATACACTTTTCAACAAAGAATTAAAATTTTAGGGGATGCTTACACCAGTCCTAGAAAGTTAATTTAATTTGACTTAAAACAAGCGCATAAGGTGTCCCCCTAAGAAGTAAATAAATTGTATGTTTTTGCTTTTTTTGGATTTTTCATAGGGGCTAACATAGTAACGACGGTACCTTTTTAAATTGACACGTTGTATGTTATGACATATTTACCATCGGCATCGTTTGTATATTAGTCGAGTGTGAAATTTTTAAATTTACAAATTCTGAAAAATCCACCATTGGTATCTTATCTTCCTTGACGACTTGAAAAAATGCTTTTGTCGTGGGCAGCATAACTTATTATTGTTATATCCAAAATTTAAAAAAAACAAAATGTTTTGTTAGTACATACTTGAATAAATCTTGTTATTAAACAAATAAAAGACTAATTATAAATTTAATTTTTGACAGACTTTGAACAAAAAAAAAACTAAGGGGTCTATTTTTTAGAATTTTACATGGATCAATTTAAAATTTTAAAAGAATATTTGGATGATGCTAATTGAAAAGGAATCAAGCACCAAATTGGACATTTGAGTTATCAGCGATTGTATTAAAAAATAAATCTTGCACAAAAGTTACCAACTTTTTAATTTTGTTATTTAAACTTTATACGTTGATTAAAAGGAAATGTTAGCCTTATTTCAATGCCTTGTTTGATAACTTTAAAACCGTAGACACTTAGATTTTTTTGTCGATAGATTCTTTTAAATAAATAAATAAAACTGAAATAGTACTTTAAACAGATCCAAAGTATCACGGTTTTGTTTAAACAAAGGGGAAAAATAAATTATATTTTTTATTAAAAAATGACACAAATAAGTTTTTATAAAGACAACTCCTACTTGGATCCTTTTATACTAGAATCAGCTAAATAACTTAACACATAGGCAATGTGAGAAAAAAGATATTCTTACGTGAATACCCGCATGTACACATTTCGGATTGGATGGGTCACATACATTCTTTGTTGTTGCTTTACTGGCCGATATCCCAATACCTATTTGCTTAACCAGTATATATACAAGAAAACATTATTTTTGCAATATGTCGCTTGGGCGCACCATATAGATGGCGCAAACTTTAAACCAGGCGTATGGAATTTTTTACACATATAAAATGAATAGAAGAAAGTCGTTTGATACCAAAAACTCATTTTTCGCAAGTTGACGCATGGTTTCTTTTGAATTATTATCATCCATTTTAATTAAACATATTGTATTATTTAAAAGACCATTTGTACTATTTAAAACCCACCTTTTTAAAATTTTTAAACCCACCTAACCACTTAAATTTTGTTAGCTATAAAAAAGTTATATTAACAAAATGCAATGTAAAACCCTGTTTATTTAAATAACTATGAACTTTAGCAAAATTATTACCATTACGCGGTTTCCTGCTGGCTATAGTCTGGTTTTAACATTTCCCATCACAGTACAGAAATATAACAATTTATTTTAAAAATTGGTGTATAATTTATATAATAAATATTTTAAACTTTTACAATATAATTGCTGTGTGTAAAAATAAATATTTACGGCGCCGCACAAGCAGCATATACAGGGTGGTGGGATATTGACTAGTTTAACAGAAAACGTGTATTTTTCGAGGAGATAGAAAAAATGTACTAAGATGTCATCGGGTCGGTTTTCGAGAGAATGTTAAAA
Source organism: Listronotus bonariensis (assembly GCA_014170235.1). Lineage (NCBI taxonomy): Eukaryota > Metazoa > Arthropoda > Insecta > Coleoptera > Curculionidae > Listronotus > Listronotus bonariensis. The sequence goes on along the minus strand of JACEGR010000324.1, from coordinate 281,178 downwards.
GGCGCATAACAATATCTTTATTAGCAATCGAGATATGAGGCGTCTTTGATTTTTGGCCATTTTGAAAATATTTGATAAGTTTGTTATTTTTAAAAACCTCGTATATCTGTTTAAACGTTCTTAATGCATTTTTGTAAGAGTAATCGATAGATTATTAGCTATAGATAATTGGCCTACTTAGATTTTTAAAATTATCCTTTGTTTCACTGCAAAAAATTAAAGATGTTTTTTAAATGGAAATCGTACTCTGCTATGACACAAAAAAACTAATTTTTTCATTTTTTTAACAATATATCATTGCTGATGTTTTACTTTAAAATTGGGCGATATATTGGGTTTTTTTTGTTGTAGTTGATTACTTTTTATGTTGTTTATTGGCTACATTTAAAAATGGGTATTTACGTTTTTGTTTCTTAATTATTTAAAGTTTTTTCTATTTTAAACCACCCTTTATATTATATGACGATTTTTATCAAAGCGTTAATTATTTTATATTAATTTTTTTAGTATAATTTTATACCTTTCACATTTTAGAATGTTAAACTATGTAACGGGATACCAATTTTGAATATAATAACATCTTCGTATTACTTCCAGTTTACCCGGAACTGCTATTACCTTTGATATTTTTAATAAAACACCCTGTATATTTTTAGAATTTAAATTATACAGTTTATTCCTTACATAAAACCTTTAGTATATCCATAACCTAACTTTGCTAGTTTTAAGGAAAACGGCGTTTGAAAAGGGCCATAAACAGTTTTATGAACATTGTGCCATCGTCTAAACTTGTTTAAACGCTGTTTTCTCTAAAAATAAGAAGATAGAATATGAATCTATTTTAGGTTTTATAAAAGAAATAAATTGTAGAATCTAAATTAAAAAAATAATAATTTTATTCCATTTCATTAAAAGTATTAGGAATAATATATTTAGAAGTTTAAATTTACAGCACTTCCGGTTTAACAGAAAGAAGTATTATAATATCTCAAGAGGGTAGTGTTTTTAAAGACACAAATTTTAGCACTTTAAATTTTTGTAATGTTTATTTGCTTTCCTATAAAAGTCAATATTAGTCCGATAAAGGGACGTTTTAAATACACATAAAAATGGAAACCCTGACTTTTTTATCAAATACTTGTTTTGATGTGCACAACAAATTTTTTTGATGATATAAATGATCTACAAAATTGACTTTAATCATTTTTCCGAATTCGTAACAGGAAATGAGATATTTGCATTTAAAAGATATGATTTAGTCGACTTCAGTCGAAAGACTGAGATAGAGAAATTTACACACTTTGTCAACAGCGCACTTGAAGTGGGGAAAAAGGCGCACTCTTTGCGGTCACTGCTGTTGATAAAAAAATTGATGAAAACTGGGCCAGAGTAAATTCTCCTAATAAGTATTACTAAATTTTAACTCTTTTTTTGGCAAAATTTGTGTTGGTTTATAATATTTTCGTTTGTTGGTGAAAATTAACAATATTTATTATTTACAAGAATAAAATTATTGGAACATATCGGACTATATTGTGCGATCGTTTGGACATATTTTAACGTCATTTTCTTTAAAACCAGAAAAGATGGGTTCCAAATTAGCTAAATAGGCAATGTGAGGCAAAGAGACATTCTAACGTAAATAACCGCATGTAACCATTTCGAATTGGAAAAGTCAGATACATACTTTGTTGTTGCTTTACTGGCCTATATACCAGTATAAAAGGTATATAATATACAGGATGTTCCATTTAACATATCAAATTTTAACACTTTTGGTAAACCGAAAGCAATACAAAGGTGCTATTATATCTAAAATTGGCATCTGGTGGTACAATATAACGTCTAAAGTTTAAAAAGTATACGTTTTCACTGAAGGAAATAAAATGCTGTAGTAATTTCATTGTCAACCGGTATATATATATTTTTAATTAGTTGATTGCATGGCAGGGTAAACTAAATAAAACATGTTTTTAGAACCAAAATTAATATCTGTTTGTTTTCATAAGTTCAGAAATCCTTCGCCTCGGTACAGTGTAAGCATATCAAAGAACAACGGGTAATATTTATTTATCTTAAGTAGTCAATTAAAATAATAATTATCTTAATGAACTAAGTGAATGTTATATTAAGTCTATTCAGTACATTTACTTAGCAAATAATATTGTATACACTTCTAGATTAAGAGCAGTAAAACGCATTTTCAGTCAAAATAAACAAAACCCGGTAATTATGCCGTGATAGCAAAAAGACCGTAAACAAAATCTTTGTTTAAACGCTGTTAAATACTTTTTTTAATAAAAATACTTTTTATTTGCTTGTTTTACAATTCTTTTAAGTGGCACAAATATTAAACTTGCATACACGTTAAAATTTGGAAAACACACTTTTGGTAAAATTTGTTAGACTTTGTTAAATTTGATATTAGGGAGGTCCTTAAGGAATATGTTTGATTTTCTTTTAAATAGTCCTAAATTGGTTCCAAATAAATAAAAAAAAATCGTGCCAAGTTGCAGCTCTGAATTTTAAGATTTACCCGGCAATCTCACAGCCAAAGTTTTAAATGGGATTAACATGGAAACAAATCTGTTATTACTTTGAAATTTTGTAGGTTACGCGCTAATAAACCGATTACATCGATTCATTATAATTCTTGTAGCAAATTTAGCGCTTTGCAAAAGAAGGTAATATTTTGCTAACTTAATTGGTTCTGGTTATGTTATTTGATGTCATAATCATAAAAAAAACATAAATTCGCGTCAACAAAACATTTTTTTATCTGTAGGCCTCTGACACGATACTAAGCGTCAGCGGCCAGCGGGAGATTTTAACTCGAATATTGTTAATTAAAATATTCAAGATAAAACAGAAAAAAATATATATTTTATCTAATACAAGTAAAAACTTGATGTCGCAAAAATTCGACCAATATGTACTAACATCTATTATACCCGTCAGCGCGTGGAACATGAACGTTTTTAGGCGGCACGTTGTATTTTTAAATGTTTTTCGAGGACTACGAACTGTTTTGCCAAAATTATCTGTAAATGTATTATTTTAGGTACTAGCTATTTAAAGGTGCTATTATTTTAATATTGGCTAAAAATGGATCGTTATATGCCGCGACCCTTCATATGACGCCAACTTATGTAGATACGCTGTATTTTGTAGCAAAGTATTTGCTTTAAAAAGCCAATAAAAATGTTGTATTCAAAATGGACTTCATGATAAGAATACTTTTAAAACCTTTTAGGGGGTCCTTTTGACGGGTCTATCACAAATATTCATACCGCCATATATTAAAGCGGCGCTTTAAGCCAGCCTGTCAATGTCAAATTTTTCGGGTGTCTAAGTAGGCGAATGCGTCAATTTTTTATCGGACAAGTTTACTACAATATTTTATAATATCTATTCACTTATTAGACATTGTACCCAAAACTGTAAACCTTACGATTTTTGGCACAATGTTTAAAAATTGCTTTTAAAACATTGTGATAAATTTTTACAATGCGTTTGCCCAGTCCGACGCCCAAAAATTTGACATTGACAGGCTGGTTTATTATAACATTTATTTTTTATTAAAAAAGAAACATGACTATAAAAACCAAACGGAAGTTTCGTGCTTTAATTTAGCCGTGGACATCTTTTTTTCCTGTTTATAATGCAATAATTGTTTTATGTTAAATAAAAAATAAACAATAATCAAAAAGATCTTGGGGGAAAAACATTAACAGAAAAAATTAGTATACTTTAAAAATAGGATTATTATTTACCAAAAGTTGCGTTATTAAATAAGTAATATAAATTGTGATTTTATAAACTTTGTGAAAAATATATTTTTTTAAAGTATCACAGTAGTGGTTCCCCTTAGCGCCAGACGAAAAAAGTATACTTGTCTTTTTGTTTTCCATAAAAATCATTAAAAAAACAAAAGTCGTTTGCTTCTCTTTAGACCATTTCCTGTGTGCTAAAAAAAGGAAATTTAATAATTCCAGGAACCGTCTTTTTTCTGGTTGGCCACGTTTTAATAGTAATTAAATCCTCCAAACCTAATTTAATAGCCCAACATTTCTCTAACTTTCTTTAAACTTTTTTAACTCAGTTTAAATTAAGAAATTGTTAAATTTTACGATGGTTAAATAGCCTGCTCGGTAGTAATTAGGCTTTTGCAAAAGTTTTTCTTAATAACGAAATTGTTTTTTACATCTGGAAAATCAGTTTATTAACAGGAAAATTTAATTTTTTAATAAAATAACACAATTTTAAAAGTTTATGCTTTAACTCCTTGTATTTCTAATTCAAATTAAATTTAATGTAAGTACAGGGTGTTTTTTTTCCGATGGTTTTACAGGGTATCTCGAAAACCTTAGAAAATATTAAAAATCTAATATAGGACTCTCGATCTCTGTTTTTGAGGAAACAACTCTAAAGAAAAGAGTTTATGGCTATTGCGATTAATCTCGGAGCTACACGGTAATTTTCAGATTTTTCCTATTTTTACAGCTTTATTTAACTTCTTTACTATTAAAGCTATGAAATTTTTTTAAAAAGGCTTTTTGTGTAGGTTTTTTTCGTAGTATATTGTGATGTAATAAACTTTTCTATTATGTTGAGCCGTATTTAAGAAAATTACTCAATCTGTGGAACACTCTGTATATTTTTATTTATGCTTATTATATTTTGTAAATTAGACTTCGTATAAAAAGTCATGACAGAAAATATCAAAAATTGTTTTTTAATACTTTTTTTTATTTAGCTATTTCAAATTATTATGTCATAAAAAATCAACTTTTATATTTTTAATTTATTTTTTTTAACTTACTTTAGCTTAAAAAAGATAAATTTATTTAAGATAAGCACAATTGCAGAAAAAAAGTTCTATCCACTAAGTGAATATAAAATCAATATGTATTATAGCATACTTAAAATAACATTATATTCAGTATTTATTTTATTTCCATTAAGTAAATATTATTGTTTTTTTTCGTAATTGTATACTTTGTATACCTAATCTCAATTGAGGCAGCAAAAAAAACGAATTTAACGCAGACCAAAGGCGGCTTCTTTGTTAAGCATAGGCGGCGGGAAAAAAATTAATTAAGCAGTTATATTAAATTTATTATTAATTATACGTATTATAAGAATGTTGATTTTTTCATTAAAGTAAAAGTTTATATACAGTCAGGTAAAAGCATGTTAATTTTGTAGCAGGGTAAGATCGAAATTTATAAGAACAATTTTATTGGATTATTGAGTACTTACCTACTACAAAAATATTGTTCCCTTTTCTTCATCGCTATCCGTGTTTTCAGAAGTTGATTCGTCATTTAAATTTATAATAATTGAATCTATTCGTGGTAAAACACAGTATTCATGCTCCTTTTGTTTAACCTGAGATACACAATTTTTCCATATATCGGTTTTCTCAAGTTCCTCAATTACTTATCGTATGTTTTGCAGTACAGATTCGCTTAATTCGGGATTTTCATTTTTTTCTTAATTTAATTTTTAGAGCCGCCCAGATTATTTTAAAATAGCGTAAATAGTATGTCCGCGGCATTCAAAAAATTGATCAATGTCATATTCCTTTTGAAATTTTGTTGCTTAATTATTTGCAACAAGTCTTTTGGTGTTTCTTTTTGGTTTTTTGAATATTTTTGCTCTCCATAAATTTTATTATATCTTTCTTTTGGTGCTGGTGTTTGAAATTTTGATTTGTTGTCGAGAATGGTATGATACATTGTTCATTACTATTACCGAATTTGGTTTAATATTAGGCAAGAATTGCTGCTATGCCCATTTCTTAAATAGTTCAGCCGTCATGTCTTCATGACAATCCGCAGAAGATTGCTTTATGTAGCAACAAAGCATTCGGTACAAAGCCGTTTTTAGTTCCAGCATGTAAAATTATAATTCTTTTTCCCCTCGAACATGGCGCCGGCTAACTGCACTTTTGCTATCATCCACCCAGTAATATTGGACAACATCATGGGTGTCCAACCACGTTTCGTCGAGGTAAACTTTGTCTCTATTTGCTTTACGGTATTCTTTTATCTTACGCAGTTAATCTTGCCTAAGTACAACAATACGTGCAAATTCCATAATTACCATTTTTTTATTTAATTTTTCGTATTTTAAGCCGCAGTGTATCAAAATATTCCTTAAAGTACAAAGAGAACTATATTCATAATCAGGATAATCCTATAGTTTCTGATGAACCATTTTTAAGGTAAAAGCTTTGTTGTCCTGGTTAAAGCTGTATATTACACAGCTCCACAAAAAAAATTGAAGGTCCAATGGACTAGACCATGGTATCTTTATGTTTTTGGGGTCGCTAAATCCAAATCTGGTGCCGGTTTGACCCCATGGTTAAGGTCATTTTAAGGTCAAATCAGCAAAATTCATCGAAAATAGACCACAAACGTGGTATTTTTATGTTTTGGGGTCGCTGAATTCGAATCCAAAGTAGGTTTGACTCCATCAGGTCATGGTCAAGGCCATTTCAGGTCAAATATTAAAATTCATTAAAAATAGACCAAACGTGGTAGGTACCTTTATGTTTTTAGGGTCGCTTGATCCGAATCCGGGAGAGTCAATTTGACTTCGAATTTGGATTTAGCGACCCAAAAACACAAAGATATCATATTTTTAATGTATTAACAATAACTTCTAATGATTTACCCTTTAACGTTTCTATTTAAAAATGGGGCACCGGCATATTTTTATTTATTTAAATGGAAATTATTTTTCCGGGTGCAATAACTTTATTTGATAGTTTTTAACATCTAACCTAATTTGTTTTTTAATTGAAACTTTTTTCTAGAGTGCCATAAATGCAACAAAACGGTAAATGTTGGTTACGGCAAAATAAATAGTTTCATTTATTTTTCGGTTACTCTTTTGATCCAAAATTTACAGTTTTATTCCAATAATGGCACTCTAAAATACAAATTAAAAATATTTAAAGGATTGCTGTCAAAAGTAGCAGACAAAATTTCAAATAAATAAAAATATATCAGGTGTACCAAATAAAATATTAAAATTTAGGCCGTTTTCGACTAAATTAAAAGTAATAGAAAGCCAGTGAGTCCGTAAAATTATGCAAAATTGGGTAATAGACATACATACTAACTTTTATTATAATACATATATTAAAAAAATGAAATAAAGGTTAGCGACTAAAGAGACCACTCATTTAAAGTACTTTTTCGTAAAAGCTACTGAACCGATTTTAAAAACCTAAGGTATGTTAAAGAGAGGAAGATTTTGACACCCTTTAAGATAAGGTATGACTTGACCTCTTTTCCATATGAACAAATTTTAGTTTGTGTTGGTGGCAAGAGGGGATAACTCTGTAAAGTAAATTTTGACACAAAATTGTGTCCCCTAAAAATAAGGATTGCCGTGTCTCAGGTTTTCGTGTGTTTTCATATACCAGCTCCCTTACTATAAAAGATAGAAAGATGGGGTTTGCGGCTTACTGTCCTATTTTTTTATGAAACTTTCATTGCCGCAAACGAAATTTTCATAGCCCCCTTTGTTTCTGACATACAGGGCGATTTTGAAAATTTGTCATTTTTGACGGTCCCCTGTATCTCGATTATTTGGTAACTTTTCAATAAAGTGAAAATGGATTGTTATAGAGTTTTTACGTAGAATTCAGTGGCGTAGGTAGTTTTTTCTAAAAGTTTTGTTTTTGAGTTACGGCCCAAACTTATGTTTTTTAAATGGGACACCCTATATATTATTTTTTATCTTATTCCCCCTTTTACAGGCTTTTCAAAAATATATAATAGTCCATATTTATTTTTTTTAAATGGAAAATTTTAACATTTTTGTAAAATTTATCATTTTCCGATGGTCAATCACGGATAGCCATGACAAAAACAAAATTCTGTAAATGCGCCATTATGGATTGTTATTGTTGTCAAATAGTACTGTTATTTGTTTGATTTGGATTTTTGTTATGTGGAAGTTTACTTTATTATTTTTGTGAAAAATTGTTTAACATGGCAGAAAATAATAGATATGAGAATTATGAAAAACACGATATGTATGTTTGTTTTATCCAAGCTAATGAAGACGCCAACGCAGCCTCGGAGCTTTATTTTAATCGGTAAGGTTTAACAGTATATTATATGCCTATAGGTTAAGAAGTAGCCTTCTCAACAATGATATATTATAGGATGTTTTTATTATAATGTGAGCATATCGGATGATTTGAATAGATTTTGACATTGGTAATATTCAGCATTAACAAAAAAATTGATATGTAACATTAATATTCATAACAAATATAAAAATCTTAATCATTATCTATCTATCTAGCTTGTTGTTACATATCTAATTATTTCGTAGGTATCCAGAAAGACATCAACCCGATAAAAGAATATTTCATAATATCAAAGCCAATCTCATTGAACACGGATCTTTTAAAAAACCCAGGCCTAATTTTTACAACAAGGAAAACAGGGAAGAAAATGAAATAAATGTTTTGGCTTCTGTCGCGGTACAACCATCCATATCATGCAGAAAAATATATGACGAAGTTGGGGTTAAAAAATCAAAAACTCAGTTAGTACTAAAGAAACATAAGTTTAGACCATACAAATACCATCTTGTCCAGCATTTGCATCCCGGTGATGCAGAACGTAGGGTAGTTTTTGCAATTGGTACCTACAAATGTTGCAGGAAAATGCAAATTTTGAAAGAAAGGTGGTGTGGTCAGACGAGGCTTATTTTACTAGTTCTGGTATTCTAAACCGAAACAATTCAAGGTACTGGTCCCAAACGAACCAATATGTAACATTTCCTCGAGAACGTCAAGGTCGGTTTGGATTTAGCGTGTCATGCTTTATTTTTGGTCCTAAAATTAAGTATTTTATCTATGAAGGAACGCTAACCGGAAATAGACATCTAGAAATAATGCAAGATACACTAATGGAAATATTAGAGGATGTTCCTTTGGCCGATCTAAATAATATTTATTACCAGCAAGATGGCGCTCCAAGTCACAATGCTCAAATAGTGAGAGAATATTTAGACACAACATTTCCAGATAAATGGATTGGTACGAATGGACCAGTCAGGTGGCCCCAAGATCCCCAGATCTTTCTGTTTTGGATTTTTTTATGGGGATATATGAAAAATCAAATATATATGAGGCAATACCACAATATTGATCAACTTCGAGAAGCTACACATCAAGCGTTTAGGCTTTTGCAGGGTAGGCCTATTACTTTATTAAATGGATTGCGAAAAATTGAAAAAGTATGTCAAAAATGTTTGGAACACAACGGAGCCCAATTCGAGCAATTTTTGTAATTAAACTAAATAAAAATAAATTAATATGTTATTTTCTTTTAATGTTGCTTAGTTATTATGTATTAATATAGAGTTGTTATAATAAAAATGATGTTGTTAATTTTGTTTTGATTTGCGGGCATAGCCTTCTATACGAAAAATGATAAATTTTACAAAAATGTAAAAATTTTCCTTTTTTAAAAAAATAAATATGGACTATTATATATTTTTGAAAAGCGTGTAAAAGAGCGAAAAAGATAAAAAATAATATATAGGGTGTCCCATTTAAAAAAACATAAGTTTGGGTCGTAACTCAAAAACAAAACTTTTTAGAAAAAAACTACCTACGCCAATGAATTCTACGTAAAAACTCTATAACAATCCATTTTCACTTTATTGAAAAGTTACCAAATAATCGAGATACAGGGGACCGTCAAAAATGACAAATTTTCAAAATCGCCCTGTATGTCAGAAACAAAGGGGGCTATGAAAATTTCGTTTGCGGCAATGTAAGTTTCATAAAAAAATAGGACAGTAAGCCGCAAACCCCATCTTTCTATCTTTTATAGTAAGGGAGCTGGTATATGAAAACACACGAAAACTGGACACCCTGTACATAAAACGGAAATATAAGTGGTGGCTCGTTTTTATTAAAACGCACCGCATAAGTTCTAATAAAGCTCCCCTAGTGCTAAATATTTAGGATTTTAAAATAATTCATGACAAAAAATATGTTTTGCCAGTAACATAGTAGGTATACTTTTTACAAATTTCTAAAATTTATTCGACACGATAATAGTCCTAAGCACTAGTCATGTGGGATGAAATATACAAATTTAAAAATATTTTAAAGGTCCGTATAATAAAAAAATAAAAGAAGTCTTTACAAGCCATGAATAAAATTTTTCTTAAAATTAAGAAAAGTTTGTAATAAGCTTATTATTTTATGACGAAAATACGCTAAAGAAAAAAGAAAAAATTCTTATTTTTTTTTGTTTTCCTAGTAAAATTTGTTGTAAACAAGATGCAGTAAATTTTAAGCTCATCTTTACGATCTCGTAAGCGGTAATAGATACAACGAACTTTGAAATGTAACAAAGTTGAACCTGAACTGTTAAGTGCATTTTTTGTTTTCTTTTGAAAACAACAACGCATTACTTTTGCCATAAATGTAATGATAAATTCTTTTTAACTACAATTTATACTTTTATATGTAACTTCTTTTATTAAACATAGAATAGTAGGCTAGCGCCTTTTCGTTGATCTTAAAGGTTATGGAGAAAACTAAAAGAGATAAAAAGAGAACTGATTGCGTTACGTCGATTTCAATTATTTAAACAAATTCAATGGTAAAAGTAAATAATAATAATAATAATAATAATATATTACCAAAATTCAACAAGTTATACATGTGTTTATTATTTTACATTACTAAAAATATTCTAAGTTTTTGTTTGAGTACCTAGATGTATTGAAGGATCTGTATGTACTCATGAGTAATAGTTAGCTTATATTGCCAATATATACATATAACACTTATAATCTATAGTTATCACAAGGATATTACAACCCGGCAAAAAAAAGAAAAACAAATAAAACGTAATACCAGTCACTACATCACAACAGAGGATAGCCAACCGATAGGGTCCTACCACAATCTGCAAAAAGTATCAAGATTTTCATAGATATATTTCTTACTTAACTTATTAAATCGTTTTTTATTTTTTATTTCCTTTAATTGTTTTGGTAGTAGATTATAAAATTTGGGTGCTAAGTAGTCTATGAATTTTAAGTTAATGGTTCTGTTACTCACTGGCAATGTTAAATTATTATTTGTATTTTGTCTAGTTAAATGGGTGTGCGTAATGTGATTCTGTATTGTTTTTCTTGAGTTTTTAAAAGCACATACGGAGTGTATATAAAGAAGTTTTAAATTGCCAACTTCTGCACTATAGAGTAGATTTGTGGAATAAAGTCTATTTTTTTATATGCAACTTTCAAGATGTAATTTTGTATAGTGCCTAGTGGCTGTATATTTCTCTGGTAGGCCACCCCAAATATTTATACCGTATCTAATTAAGGATTCCACCAAAGCTTTGTACACTTGAATAATTAGTTTTCTATCAAGAAATTCTCGCAGAATATAGAATTTTTGTATAAGTTTACGTATTCTTGTCGTTAGATATTCAATGTGTTCAGTCCATTTGAGGTGTTGATCCACTATAATACCCAGGTATTTAGTTGTTTTTACCGAGCAGATTTTAGAATTTAGGTCATTGTCTATTATGAGTTCATCAAATGTGGGTCTATTTGAATTTGCTATAGAAAATGCGATATAGTTTGTCTTTTTTATATTAAGGGAAAGTTTAAATGTATCTAACCAATTTTTTACCTCTTGAAAGCCATTTATAGCTCTAATTTTTACATTATCCCAACTTGTATCTGCAAAAACAAGAGCTGTATCATCTGCGTATGATATTAATTTGCCGTTACTTTTTAGGGAAAGCAATGAGTTAATGTATGTTATGAACAGTATTGGACCAAGTATGGTCCCTTGTGGTACCCCCATTTTGATTTTTATTGGACTACTTATGATGTCATTTATTTTAACAAACTGACATCTATTTGTCAAATAACTCTTGAAAACATCCAACACTACACCCCTGTCTCCATACCCTGCCAACACATCGAGCAGTTACCCATGGGCACAGTGTCAAAAGCCTTCGACAGATCAAGGAAGATAGCAAGACATTTTTTGCTATTATTCAAGGCATCTGTAATCTCTGAAATCAAGCTATACTCTGCATCCGCAGTGCTCAAGCCCTCCCAAAAACCATACTGACCTTCCGAGATGATATTACAACTTTTATAAAAGTCTATAAGTCTATCCTTCAAGCATTTTTCAAATATTTTCGCAAAATTATTTATAAGGCTTATTGGCCGATAATTTTGAATATATTTTTTTAACCAGCTTTATAAATAGGAATGATTATTGACTGCTTGAACTGCGTAGGCACTTTACCCGTTTTAAAGATTAAATTTATTATGTGTCTTAAAGGTTTCAGTATTTCTAGATAAACATATTTTATTAGCTTTACAGAGACGTCATCCTTGCCCGGGGAAGTATCATTTTTCAAAGATGAGATTTGTTTTATAAGATCATTTGTAGAAACGGGCCTTAGATACATGGAAGCTTTAATATTTTTTTAATTTTAATTTTTTTTTTGGGGTCTTTTATATTTTTTGCATTTCAACACCAATATTGGCAAAGTAATCATTACAGTTATTAACCATTTGCAGGTTATCTTTAAAGGTATTGTTTTTATCATCAACAAGGGTGAGAGGGCCATTCTTAAAGTTGGAATTATCATTTGTGGCATCCTTTATTATTTCATATATTTTTCTAAGATTATTTTTATTATTCTGTATTTGGTTCCTATTATATCTGTATTTTTGAGTTTTTATTAACTTACTTAACTGATTCCTATACGTTTTGTATTTTGCCTCTAGAGTAGGGCTAAAATGTTTTATTAATCTTTTTTAATTTGTCCCTGTGTTTTATAGAAGTGATCAATCCATCGGTTATACAGGCTTTTATTTTTTTTTGTGCTCTGATTTTTTAAGTTAATTTTTTTTGTACATTCCTTAAATATATCCTGAAAAAGGTCATAAATATGTTTAATGTCTCTTCAGAATCATTACTTTCTAGAACATTAGTCCAGTCCTGTGATAAAAGCTTTTGTTTAATAAGTTTATAATCAATGAAGTTAAAGGCATCTTTCTTGATCTCAGTTTTATCGAAATTGTTGCCCTTATTTAGTGTTATCATGGCTAACTTCATTTGTTTTGGAGATACATAGCGTTTTTTAAATTTTGTCAATTTGGCCAGGCACTTGTAACTCGCTTGATATAAGAAATAGAAATGGTTTTAGGAATTTTTACATAGAATTCAATGGCGTACCTATATTTTTTCCATTGACTTTGAATTTAAAGTTATAACATAAAGTTGTTTTTTGTTTATAGAACACCCTGTATATTTTATCCTCAGTTAAAAGGTCTCCTTAGAAGCTATAAGAAATACCACATTTAGTATATCTATTTTTAAAAGTTTAGGAAATATGGCCATAATCAGGATTTTTACCAAACACCCTGTATATTATATCACTGGTGCATATATATTTTAAAGAGGTTTATTAAAATACCATATTTGATATATTTATCTCCTATAGTTGTGAAAATATGACCATATAAACCTAAAAATAGTAAATATACGCACTAAGAATTGGAAGCTCATATTTCTGAAACTTTAAAAGACTTTTATTTTAAATGTGGTAAATTTTTAAAGGTTAGAAATCTCTTTTTATTAGTTATAAAAATATACAGGGTGTTTTATTCAAAACATGCAATTTTAATATCGAACTGTGGTCCATTAAAAAACAACTTTGTAGTAATCCTTTAAAACAAAAGTCAATGGAAAAAATATAAGTACGCCACTGAATTTTACATAAAAGTCCCTAAAACTTTTTATTTTCAATTTTTTCTATCTCTAATTTCTTTCGACTTACAAGTGCCTGGCCAAATTGACAAAATTTGAAAAAAATTGTATTTCCGAAATAAATCAATTAAGACATAATTTACTTTTTTCCGTTGAATTTGTTTTAAAATTTGAAATGGAGGTTTCGCAATCAGATTTCTTTTATCTCTTTTAGTTTTCGCTATACGCTGCAAGGACAACGAAAATGCGCCACCCTGTGCACAGTAGCGTAGCTAAGCGCAGGCGGTGTAGAGGGTCGCCTACAGCCTCGCGCCTGAAGAGCCTCGCGGGTGGGGTCCTTGCAGTTGAAGGTATGAAATATGAGACATAGACATTAATATGCCATAATTTTGTGCAGGATATACAGAAGCAAGCGTTATTGAAGAATAGAAAAGATGTATTTTATTAGAGGTTTTTTTGCCCTTCAACTGTAATCTTTCAGGAAAGGGGACTCGCAGGTACATGTTCGCAGACGTCAGTATTTTATATCTATTAAAAGAATAAAACAGTCTGTATTTAAAAGTGGAAACTATTTTTTAGTCCTGAACTTTTTGCTATCTTCATCGACAAAAAGTTCGGAAACGATTTTGCCTACGATACGCCACTGGTAGTACAAATTACCTTTTTTGATTTTAGGTGATACAGCAGTTACCTGGTTAATTGCGAGAAGGGAAATGGAATAAGTCATTAAAATAATAATTAAAAGAAACAATTTTAAAACAAGCTTTTACTGAAACGCATTAAAAAGGATAAAATTTAATTTTTCTTTAAAGCTGTTACTATCAACATTTAACGTTAATACACAATTTATATGATATTAAACCTTGTAGCAATATGTAAGTACTTGTACTTACTTACTTTAAAATTTTTAAAAAATATTCTAATCAAGTTATTTAGGTACTTTATTTGTTTGTAACAGTTTGATTTTGTCATTAGCAATACATTTGGTTGTTCCCATCATAGTTTCATATTTTTATTTTGGGTATAAAGTGTCATTGCTAATTTATTTTATTTTGTAAAACCTTTCATCAAATATCAGAATCTTGTAAACCATTTTTTTTCTCCGGGTTAACCTCTCGAATGATATATTTTTAGTGTTATTCGCTGGACGTAATTAAGTTGCTCTTTGTCTACCTAAAAATTCAAGATTTTTATGTTTTGTTGGGATGCCACTCTTTAGCACGATATTGTGGTTTTGGCAGTCAACATATATATATATATATATATATATATATATATATATATATATATATATATATATATATATATATATATATATCATGGTAAATAGCATAGAAAACCAGCGTCTACTTATTGAACAAGTTTCGTTGTCCAGCGGTAGGATATTAAATCCTGCCGTTGATGCCCTACTGAAATCGCATTCAGTAAATACGGGCATCAATTGTAGCGGGGTTATGATATTCTTAACTGGGTCTGTTTTAGAATTAGGTTCGGTTTGCACGTACTCAAATTAAACACATATTTTCTACCTAAAATCCAAAACTATATTCACCTTAATTAATGTTGAACAACCTTTTGTGTCTATGGCTAAACTGCTTACATATCATATTAGGTAAAGCTAACAACCTTACGTGTAACACTTATTTTAACAATAAGCTTATGGTAGCATTTTTATTATTTATCATTAAGGTTCATTTACTTATTACATACTACCACACCTTTCCTACTAAAAAAATAAAAAAACTATGTTACAAACATTGTTTTTTTTTGTATATACTATAACTTATCTCTATTATAACTAACATTATAACCATATTTAGTCTAATTAACTACTATAATATCGTTTAAGTCTATTTTTATGCACTTCTACATTTTTACCGTCAATGTTTAAAATAAGATTTACACCGTTTTCCTTAACAATCGTATACGGTCCTTTAAACAAAGTGTCCATTTTATTCACTTTACTACTATTTTGTAGCAACACTTTTTCACCTGGCTTAAAACTAATTTCTTTACAGTTTTTATCAAAATTTTCTTTTCGTTTGCATTTTGCTTCTAAAATATTAGCTCTTGCATCATTCCAAGCTTTCTGCAGTCTATACTTAATTTCTAATGGATAATTGTCAAAATTATACACGGGATCTATGCCGTTTTTAACATTACTTGGAATTATACAAGGCTTTCCAAAGACAAGTTCAAATGGCGTATATTTCGTACTTGTATTTACGCTGTTATTATACGAAAAAGACCAAAAGGAACCCAAGCACTCCAATTATTAAAGCTCTCTGAAACTTGCATTCTAAGATATGCTGATAAATGTTTATGAGAATTCTCTAAAGCTCCTAAAGTTTCGTGATGATAGGCGGTGGAATTTATTTGATTAATTTTCAATAACTTAGAAGTTTCTTTAAAGACGTTTGACAAAAATTCAGTTCCCTGGTCGGTGATAATGTCCCGTGGAATACCATAACGCAATATAAACTTTTCTACGAAAGCCTTAGCTACAGTTAATGTTTCTTTATCTGGTAGTGGATAACATTCCACAAATTTGGAAAGATCGCATTGAATTGTCAAAATGTATTTGTTATTTTGCACGTCTTCAGGTAACGGACCTACTAAATCTAGAAAACTCTTTCGAAAGCCGAAGTAGCTGTTGTAGTGATTGTCATTGGTTGTTTAATCATATTTGCATGTTTATACCTTTGACAGTCATCACATCGTTTAACAAAAGCTGCTACGTCTTTCTCCAAGTTGGGCCAAAAATAGTTTTTTCTAATATTTTCACACATTCGAGTTATACCTGCATGTCCACCTGTAGGTAGCATGTGATAGTCATTTATAATTAATTGTTTTAATTCATCATTATCAACGCGTTGTTTATCTTTTATAACTAAAATTTTTAATGCACTATTTTTGAAAATATTTTTCTGTTTTCTTAAGTCATTTAAAAATTTTTCTGAACGTTCATTTCTTAAAATAACTATTTCCGGAATATTATTTTCATTGCAAAATTTTTTCCAGATGTCCCAACGAGGTACCTAAGTCATACGTTGGTCGACTATCCTGGATTATATAAATAATTTGCAAATCGACGTCGTATACTAGATTATTATTATTTACTATATTTTTCTTTTTATTACTAGCAAGCTTATTTTTTAAATCAAAGTATTCTGTCCGCGAGATTGGGCGTAGTTCTATTAAATTAGCCGGACGTTTAAGTAACTCTACTATAACTGGTTGATCAGGCCTATTATTTATAGAATCACTTTTCACTTCTAAACAATTTTCTTGTTTTTTATATTGTGCTCGTGTCATTACATTCATAATCCCATTTACTTTATCATTCATACTTTTTAACTCATCAACATTTATACACACACGCGATAGAGCATCTGAAGTTACATTCTCAGAACCCGGCACATAATAAACAGAAAATTGGTATTCTTCTAGAATTAATCTAAACTTGGTTAGTCGACTAGATGGATTAGTCATATTAAATAAATATATTAATGGTTTGTGGTCAGTTAATATTTTAAACTTTTTGCCAAATAAGTATGGACGAAAATGTTTTACCGCCCACACTATCGCTAAAAGTTCTTTTTCTATTGTACAATAATTTTTCTCAGCACTGTTTAGTGACCTTGATGCAACGCTACGGGTTTGTCATTGAATTTGACAAAATCGCTCCCAATGCAAATCCGCTAGCATCGGTACGTAAAATAAATTTATGTTTTGGTGAAAATTGGGATACTGTAAAATAGGTGGGTTAACAAGAGAATTTTTAATTTCTCAAATGATTCCTGACATTCTTTGACCAATTAAAGGCAACACCTTTCTTAGCTAATCTATTTAACGGATATGCAATTTCAGCAAAGTTTTTATAAATTTACGGTAGTAATTAGCAAACGCTACAAAACGTTTTGTTTCGTCTCCGCTTTTAGGCGTCGGATATTGCATAACAGCCTTGGTTTTTTCAGGATCTGGTAATATACCTTCAGAAGATATTAGGTGACCTAAATATAAAATTTCTGTTTTCAAAAATTCGCACTTTTGGGATTAAGTTTTTAAATTTGTAGCTCTAAGTCTGTGCATTACTTTAATTAAATTTTGATAATGATTTTGAAGGGAATTTCCAAAAATGCAAAGGTCATCTAAATAGACAAAACAAGCGTCATTTAACCCGGACATCGCTATAGTCATGAGTCTTGAAAAAGTGCTAGGACTGATTTTTAAACCCATTGGTAACCGTTTCATTTGAAATTGACCTTGATTTGTTGTAAAGGATGTCAAAGGCCTACTACTTTCTTCAAGTTCTAATTGATAATAAGATTGGGCTAAATCCAAATGTGAATAATAAATAGAACCCGAAAGAGAGTCCAAAATGTCAGTAACATTTGGCAGGGGCCATTTTTCATCCTGAATTTGCCTATTCAATAATCTGTAATCTATAACAACTCTGTGTCTTTTCTCACCGTTTGAATAAGCTTTTTTGGAACTAACAATAGTGGCGAAGAATACTCCGAAATCGATGGTTCAATTATATCTTCTTTTAACATTTTCTTAATTTGTTTTTCCAACTCTTGCTTTTGAGAGTGAGGTAACCTATACGGCTTAACATATACGGGAGATGAATTTTCTTTTAACCGAATTTTTTGTTTATAAATATTGGTTACTGTTAAGGGGTCATTGTCTAAATGAAAAATATCTGCAAACTTAGCACATATTTTATCGATTGAAAGTTTTTCTTCCTTATTGAGTGACTTTGTGTTAATTAAACTTAAAATTTTTTCCACACGTTCAACAGATATGTTAGTTTTTTCAAATTTGCATAGATCATACTCTTGTAATTTTTGTACCGTGGGATGATAATTTTTAAGTTTAATTTCCTTTTCGGTAACATTTAAAAATCGAACTGGTATTTTATTCTCTTTTGCATTAACTATCATACTCGCTACTAATACTCCCTCACACAATTCATCATTCATAACAAGCCATTCACCCTCTAACTTTGTGTCAATATATTTAATTATTTCACATCTCGGGGAACAAAATGCAATTTTCGTTCTTTGATTCCAACGGAATACATATTTTCCTATCGTTAACCCATAAAGAAAAAGTAAAATTTTCATAATTAATTGTAGAATTAAATTTTTCAAAAAAATCCGATCCTAAAACTCCTTGCATATTGCTATCAAAGCTCTCTATAACATTAAATTGGTGAGTAATATTTATGCCGTTTATCGTAAAAGAAATATTTGCTGATCCTAGCGAAACTGTAGACCCAGAGATTCCTATTATTTTTGTCTTTTTGTTTCGTCAACGTTAGCTAAATTATTCAATGCATTTGAAAAAATACAACTTAAGCTTGCTCCTGTATCACACAAAAATAATAAGTCTCTTGACCCACATTTTACTCGGAATATTATTTAATCCATTTATGCTATTTAAAAATTCTATGTTTTCATTTAAATTGTTAGGCACGAAAAATAAGTCACCTCTAGGTTCATCGCTACTTGCATTTTCTGCACCTTCAGCAACATATACGCGGCCATTACTATTCCTCGAACTGGTAAAATTTCGGCCTTGTGGTCTCCTAGAAAAATTTCTGCCTCGACCTTGGCTCCGGTTCATAGCTCGCTGGTTGTTTTGATTTTGATAATTATTACTCCTTACATAGTAATTATTATTTCCGCGATTAACGTGCCTTAAGCCTTGTCTACCCCTAAAAGGAATATTAAATCTACCACCCCTATTAATGTTATTATTGCCACGACAATTTTGTGTACGACCACGCGTATAAAATAAATTCGTCGAAGGGACATTCGAAAAATTTGCAAGCTCTTCATCTTTCG
The DNA here is from genome assembly GCA_014170235.1 of Listronotus bonariensis. Classification (NCBI taxonomy): domain Eukaryota; kingdom Metazoa; phylum Arthropoda; class Insecta; order Coleoptera; family Curculionidae; genus Listronotus; species Listronotus bonariensis. The sequence goes on along the minus strand of JACEGR010000324.1, from coordinate 261,528 downwards.
CTCCCGCTATAGCGTCTTTTAAATTGTCATAATTTCTAGCTTTTATTATTGTTTTTAAATTATTGTCTCTGTAAGCCATTCGCAAAAGCATTTATAGCGTGTTTTTCATTTGCCGACCTAAGAATTTGTAAAGAATTTTGATTATCAACGTCTTGAGAAATGGTTAAATCAATCATTAATATTTCTATATTACGCGCATAATCATCGATACTTTTGTGACCTTGTTTAGAGTTAAATAATTGGGTTGCTAGGGCAGCTGATGATTTTTCGTAAGAAGATGTTTTTTTCATATCACCAAATTAACTCTGCAATGGTGTTATAAGTTGGTTCCAAGCGCATTTTAGCATTTGTGTTAATTTAACTTAAGAACATATTTAATAAGAACAGCTTTATCCTCATTATTTAATATTTCCTGCTATACAGCTCAATTGGTATCAATTAGCTGTTTGGTGGAATCTTCCGATCCATCCATGTTAGGTAATGTGGATGCTGCTGTTTTCATATCAAAATGTATTTGCCATTTTTACCGTTGGACTTTCACCTATAACACTTATGCCTTGAACCACTTCCGTAGGGTTTTGTATATTTAGTTTTGCTACGTTAGCAATCTCTACTCTTCCTAACAATACTTCCTTACACTCATTAATATTTAAAGATATTTCCTTAAAATTTTCGCTAGCTAATTTTAAGTACATCTTTATGGTGCTCAGCTTTGGTAAAATTGATTTTTAGCTCATTAAATTTATCATCAACTTTCTTTAACTCATTTAAAAATTTGTTAAGGCGCTCAAGATTTCCTCTACGTTCTTGAGGCTCTTTTCTAATATTTCTTCTTAAGTTTAAAATAGTCCCTAATAATTCCTTAAATTCGCTAACCATTGAAACATTTAAAACAAAGAGGAAAAGAAAAATATAGATATATATAATATATAACTAAATTAATAAACTTTTTTCATCTTACTGCTTATAGACCATCCTACTAGAATCCATAACTAACTCCATCATGTTTATCCAATTAACACCTTAACACTAAAATTCACTATTTCACTACTAAGACACTACTACTCACTAACTTCTATACTAAGTTCACTAAACTAGCTCTTGGCTTCGCGTAATTTCGCGTCTAATTTTAAGTTCTAGGGTCTTCTTTGCACGACGACAGCAGTACCAAAAAATAAAAACAAGTAAAACTGTACCGCCGACCAACTCCAAAGCTTCCATTGTCGACACATTGCCATTGCCATTACTTCCATCAGCGGTAACGCCGCCGCTATTTCCACTCTGTGCTATAATAACTTCTTCCTTGGATTGTGTTTTACCCATTTTATTATTTGAACTTTTTTAGGAAACACTTAAGTCTTCTTAGATGGAACCAATTACTCTGTCATGGCATTGTAACTTGCTAACTTAAGCACGAACGGCTGGCAGGATCGCCATATGATATTCTTAACTGGGTCTGTTTTAGAATTAGGTTCGGGTTGCACGTACTCAAATTAAACACATCTTTTCTACCTAAAATCCAAAACTATATTCACTTTAATTAATGTTGAACAACCTTTTGTGTCTATGGCTAAACTGCTTACATATCATATTATGTAAAGCTAACAACCTTACGCGTAACACTTATTTTAACAATAAGCTTATGGTAGCATTTTTATTATTTATCATTAAGGTTCATTTACTTATTACATACTACCAAAGGGTGGCTATGTATATGAAAGCACAAGGAAAAATTCCCTACTGTCTTGGTGTATTTTACAAAAGTAATTTACTCCCTCTAAAGACAGTTAAAAGAAAACATCCTGCTTTTCTATGCTATCCAACACGACTCTCTCCCCAGACCGGTTTCGCCTGCCTTACAGGAACTCCTCAGTGAGGCTGTATCGAGTCATGGTAAATAGCATAGAAAACCAGCGTCTACTTATTGGACAAGTTTCGTTGTCCAGCGGTAGGATATTAAATCCTGCCGTTGATGCCCTACTGAAATCGCATTCAGTAAATACGGGCATCAATTGTAGCAGGGTGGCTATGTATATAAAAGCACAAAGGAAAAAAATCCCTACTGTCTTGGTGTATTTTACAAAGTAATTTACTCCCTCTAAAGACAGTTAAAAGAAAACATCCTGCTTTTCTATGCTATCCACCACGACTCTCCCCAGACCGGTTTTGCCTGCCTTACAGGAACTCCTCAGTGAGGCTGTATCGAGTCATGGTAAATAGCATAGAAAACCAGCGTCTACTTATTGGACAAGTTTCGTTGTCCAGCGGTAGGATATTAAATCCTGCCGTTGATGCCCTACTGAAATCGCATTCAGTAAATACGGGCTTCAAGTTTTGTAACAGACTTTATAGGTTAGGTTGTAAATATTTTATGTGATTTGGTTGGTTGTTTTCTCTTTATGTTAAGCAATTTTGCTCGTTATAAACTAAATAAAGAAATAAATAATTAAACTGAATAAAATATTCCACTTAATAACACACAAAAATAATTGTGTCTATTCTATATGGGTAAATCTAGTGGGAGCTTTAATATCACTGTTTAATTTCGTATGCCCAAGTGGTAAATTATTTAAAAGGCTTTTAAAACATTGCACTCCTTTCTTATAAACCCTAGTTTTTATAAAGTTTTAAAAACGAAATATTATTTAAAAACTAGTTTTACTTCGTATCTAAGTTAAATTTTATTATCTTATTACTGATTGACACACAAAAATACCCTCATATTTTAAAGTATTAAAACAACATCGATTTTATGCTTTTGTTTAAAAACGCTTTAAAATTTACATCTCTTAATAAGTTTTTTCTTTTATCGTCTTTCAATGCGTTCTAGAGTTTCTATGACAAACTCTTTGAGTTTAAGTTTTGCAAGAGAAAGATTTAAACAAAGGATTTGTTCTGAAATCGATACAGTCAACCAAAGTATTACACAGTTCTATTTTATTATTAGATTATATGCAACTCTTAAACATTTTTATGTAACAAAGGAAAATGGAAATTTGTTCAAAGAGTTAACTGTAAAGAATTACAAAAACAAAATACGTTTCACTAAAATAAATATTTATTTGTTATAAGTAAAACTTGCAATCCTAATTTATTTTAAAAATTAAATTAAGATATTCATAAAATAATTTAAAAAAAGTGATTGCTCTGACGGTAAATATAATAAATTTATTTAATAGGGAAAAAAAAGAAAAGAAAAATAAAGTAAAAAAATATCAGATATGGTACCGGCGTTCCGTTCCCCGCAAAATAAGTATGGTTAATGGTGCAAGTGTCTGAGGCTAAGGTCAGGACACCGTCTCCCGTGGCCTAGTGGACAGAGCTTTGATCTTCGAAGCCAGAGGTCGGCGGTTCGATTCCCAGCGGGGGAGACATATTTAGGTAGTAGTTATTTAAAAATAACGACCGTGGTGGCACTACCGCGTTGTCTAAAAGGTGCTGTGAAATGCAACTGCATGTTTCAGTGCTTGGACAACGTTGACGGAACAGGGGAACGATGGGTTAAACATCTAATAACCCGACACCCACGGTACTCTGGTATTTAGGCATAGACCTTCGTGGGATGTCAAAAAGATTTAAAAAAACAAAAAGGGATTTTTTTTTCGTGGTGTAGCTACAAGAAGTTGGTGGTGGTACAAGAGCATAGAAGATATTTTGTACCTTTATTATATGAAAAAATGCGATCAAAATATGTGGAATATAAAAATTCCAGAAATAGTGACTGATCCCCATGACCTTTGAAGAATAAATTCTAAAAGCAAAAACGTTTGCAAAGTATGGTGGAAGAATGTTAGCCAGAGAGGGTAAAGAAAAATATTATGTAAAAGTTGTAAGCAGTAAAAAAATTTTAGAGAATTTCTTTAAATTGCGTTGTTCGGACGAAGCGTTCAAGAAGCAGCAAGAAGCACTAAAAGCTGCAGCTCTATTATGGAAGAAACTTTATTTATGTCTTCTCACATATTGGGTTACAAGACAATTTAGCGTCTGTGAGAAAGTTGAAGATTGGGGTAAATTGGCATGAAGAAGCAATAAATAAACATTAAAAAAATGGATTTAGAGTGCAGATAATAAGACAAGAAAAAGAGTTACGGAAATTTCCTATGAAACGCACTTTTAAGAAGATGGATAGACAGGTGGATACAGGAAAGTTTGACGATTCCAGTAAGAACAACAAAAAACATTGGGGTGTTTTAAAGTGTTTATGTAAAAGAAATACTTTCTTAGAAAAGTAAATTTTTGTTTGTTGCTTGTAAAAAAAAAATGTTTAAAAACAAGAGGATAACAACGTACAAATCCTAAATACAGTATAAAATATTTAAAAATTATTAATAATTTTAAAAAAAAGTACAAGTACACAAAATAGGAATTAAAGTTGTATAAATTAAACTTTTTTTTGCAGCCTGCATCATACCACTTAAATATAGGATAAACTGGCCCAAAATAACATTTTCAAGTAAAATGACACACTACATAATTTTTGAATTGTCCTCTTTAGTAGCAACCTCTTAATCGTGTGGGAGTAAAATCACAACACAACAATTACAACACAACAATCACAACAGTTAGTATTGAAATTACCGTACAGGAAAACACCCCTTATTATTTTTTGCACAGCATTAATAAATTCATCAACCACAAAATAATTCTAATCAATAAAGAATTTGTCTATTTTTGCGAAGTTACGTAGTTTTGTTAAAAATTTTTGTTTTTTTTTACTGAAGCACAATAACTTAGCTATGTTTATTTAAAAATATAATTATTTTTATTAAATTTTTACTTTCAAAATTTAAACAAGTTTGCTAAACTGTCTTTTTGTGTGAAATGACATACTATGTCAACGTGTTCCTTCAAGTGATATATTTTTTCTACACGTCAAGGTTGTTTAAAGTGGGTCTATGCTGAATGTGCTTATAGCTTTTTTATCTTTGGACAAACCACGAAAGCTAAAAAAGCTAAAAGCCTAAATACTAACGTACCGTGGGTGTCTTAAGCGAGGTAAGAGGGAGTTTGTTGACACGGGTCTTAAATACTTGAAGATTTGGGGGGAAGGAGAGATCTTCGCGGCCAGCAGGTTCCACAATCTAGAAACTATATGGTTAAAAGAACGCAAAAGTGAGAAGTTCGGGGCCTGTTCAGTTGGACCGTATAAGGATGCATACGCGCGGAACCACGAGTTTCTCTGTTGGGAACCGTGAGTGGACAATTCTTCAGAGCAGAAGCCATGGAAGAACCTATAAAAAGCGATAAATCCCCCACAGCCCGACGATGGGCAAGAGAGAGGAGCCTTTCTGTAAGTGAAGGATCATTAATGAGATGAATAGCTCTTCTTTGAATAGAATCAAGAATGCTTAGGGTTGTGGGGAAAGCCATGCCTCAGATATGAGAACAATATTCCAAGGGAGGTCGGGTTTGGGACACATATAAAGTGTATAAATTAGAAGCGGAAAAATACTTTTGGCTCGAAAGAGAAATCCAAGCTTTTTGAAGCTGTTGTGGCTATAGATACAATGTGTCTATGCTAATTAAGGTTACTTTCAAATGTGACGCCCACAAGTGTGAAGGTGTCTTTGCTCTGTAAATCTTGGCCGCTCATAAGTAGAGGATGAGTATTTGATGACTCTTTTCGCGACAAGGAACATGATTGTGTTTGGATACAATAAAATGGACGAGATTTTTGGCGCTCCCATCCAATATTAAATTAAGATCCTGTGAAAGAGATATCTGCATCGCTCTGCGTTTGTTTTCCAAGTCAGGTTTAGTGAGTCGGCGAAACTATGAATGGAATTAGTTGTGGACGAGAGAAGGTCGTACATGTGAAGAAGAAACAAAGTTGGTGCCAGAACTGAGCCCTGACGGACTTTATAAAATCCTTGAAATCTGCTCTTAAAGGTTTATGCCATTTAAGACTAAACTATTGTTCATTTTATCCGAAACCATGCCTAAAATGACATACTTACTTTTTAAGTTTTTGCCCATATATAAAAAATAATTATGCGATTTGTTATAAAAAATTTTGAATTGCCTTTAATACTTATACTTAGTAATTATTTAAGTCAAGATTAACATTGAGCAAGATCACGTCAAGTGGACCCCCTATTTTCCACTTGATCATAAAAATAAAGTCTATATATTTTTTTCATAAGTAGTTACCATGCAAAATTGATCCCCCAAACAATTTTTGAAAATTTTAATTTTAACAACAATTTTTTTACAATGAAAATTTTAGGTACTTTTAATTAAAAAATAGATTTTAAATCAACCGTTAAAGATAAAGTAATAAAATTTTCAGGATTTATAGTCAAATATTTATATTTTAGTAAAATATTAATAACTAAAAATTATTCGTTAATTATCATATTGTTAATTAATTTTTAAGTTAACAAATGAAGATTTTACTGATATCTCGGTAAAAATATGAAGTTTTTTTATCGGTTGCATGCGTTATTTATTGAAGTTTAAGATTCCGGAATAAAATTTCACTGCTCGCGATTAATTTAAACAATATGCATTTATTTATCACTGCGCGCCAGGCGCCGAGCGCTGTCAGAATACCGGGCGGCCGAGCGTCAGACTACTTATTGCAGCTTCAGTTAGTTATAATTTCAAATTACAATAAAAAATAGAATTGTCAAACGAATTTTATTATTATTATTATTATTATTATTATTATTAGTAATAGAACAATTTAATTTTTCATTACTAAACAAAACAGGAAAAGCAAACTAATTATTGAATATTAAAATCAGTGAACTCTCGTTATCTTTATTTTATTTTTTTTTAAACTCTGTTAGTAACAACTTTTTCATCTTCAGACACAAGCTTGCATAGCAGAAATACATCATCCAACGGTTCATAATAGTGGAATTGACGAGTATTTTTTATAGTCACTGCTCTGTTGAATCGTTCTTTGTACTTTTGCTCGTGCAAGTCGTGATCATTTTGGGAACAGAAAACAAAATTAACTTTTTAAATGATTTTTCCGCCCACTGGAAGAAAGAAAGTGGAGTTGTTATGTGATTTTTATTGTCACGTTGAAGGCTAGCACGATATGCCTGTCTTTTCACACTTCCTGCTAATCCGTCACACGCGCCTTTGCCATGGGATGTAGCGAAGAAATTCCACTCCACTTTAACACCAAAATCATTTGTGTGATTCATTAAATTGACAAAGTTATATTTGTTTTTGTATTGCGAAGCAGCCCCATCGGAAAAGTATAAATCGCAAGCTCGATTAGCTGTAATTAGAACTAAATTTTTAATTACGTATTTATGATTTTTTTATTTAATGGATTGCAACATTTATTTACTCGACCCATTTTAAATCACAAAAATTATTATTAGTAATAGATTAAGAAACAGAACACAAATTTACACAACAGTTCTTATTTTTAATAACTATTTAACTCATGCACGTACGAACTCGTTTAACAAATAAATTGTAATGACTACTGAAATTCTTTTGTTATTTATGTGGAGGAGCAAGTAACAAATGAAAATCGTAACCGAGCGGTTTTTTTTATTAAAAATGGAGTACTTACTCGTAAATCTAAACATAATAGCTTATTAAATAACCAAACAACAACAAATATTAAAGACGAGGTTTTATAACATTTTTAATTAATTATTTATTAATTTTCGCTGCTTAACGTAATGATAAAAAATAATTTTATTGCGTTAATCATAATATTTTTTAAGAATAAAATTTGTTTAACCATAATAATAATAATAATAATAATAAAATTCGTTTGACAATTCTATTTTTTATTGTAATTTGAAATTATAACTAACTGAAGCTGCAATAAGTAGTCTGACGCTCGGCCGCCCGGTATTCTGACAGCGCTCGGCGCCTGGCGCGCAGTGATAAATAAATGCATATTGTTTAAATTAATCGTGAGCAGTGAAATTTTATTCCGGAATCTTAAACTTCAATAAATAACGCATGCAACCGATAAAAAAACTTCATATTTTTACCGAGATATCAGTAAAATCTTCATTTCTTAACTTAAAAATTAATTAACAATATGATAATTAACGAATAATTTTTAGTTATTAATATTTTACTAAAATATAAATATTTGACTATAAATCCTGAAAATTTCATTAATTTATCTTTAACGGTTGATTTAAAATCTATTTTTTAATTAAAAGTACCTAAAATTTTCATTGTAAAAAAATTGTTGTTAAAATTAAAATTTTCAAAAATTGTTTGTGGGATCAATTTTGCATGGTAACTACTTATGAAAAAATATATAGACTTTATTTTTATGATCAAGTGGAAAATAGGGGGTCCACTTGACGTGATCTTGCTCATTTTAAGCATGGTTTTTGATAAAACGAATACTAGTTTAGTCTAAAATGGCATAAACTTTTAACAGCAGATTTTAAGGATTTTATAAAGTTAAAACAGATAAATTAAGTAAATTTAAAACTAATTTGCATAAAAAATGTTTGAGATTTATTATATGATAAAAACAATATTATAGAACCTAAACTTAAATTCATATAGACTTGACTGTTTTTTTAGTTAACAACAAAGTTCACAGCTAAATGTCTGGATTCTGATGAGCTAGAAGCGCATTCAGCATGGACCCACTTTAAACAACCTTGGCGTGTAGAAAAAAACTTGTTTAGCAAACTTGTTTTAATTTTAAAGGTATAAATATATTAAAAATAATTTTATTTTTAAATAAAGATAGCTAAGTTATTGTGCTTCAGTAAAAAAATTACAAAAATTGTAACAAAACTACGTAACTTTGCAAAAATAGACAAATTCTATATTGTTTAGAATTATTTTGCGGTTGACGAATTTCTTAATGCTGTGCAAAAAATAAGAAGGGGCGTCTTCCTGTACGGTAATTTTAGTACTAACTGTTGTGATTGTTGTGTTGTGCTTTTACTTCAACACGATTAAGAGGTTGCTACTAAAGAGGGAAATTTAAAAATTATGTAGTGTGCCATTTTTCTAAAATATGTTATTTTAGGCCAGTTTTTCCTATATTTAAGTGGTATGATGCAGGCTGCAAAAAAAAAAGTTTAATTTATACAACTTTAATTCCTATTTTGTGTACTTGTATTTTTTTAAAAATTAATTGATAATTTTTAAATATTTTTATACTGTTTTTAGGATTTGTACGTTGTTATCCGCTTGTTTTTAAACATTTTTTTTTACTAGCAACAAACAAAAATTTACTTTTCTAAGAAAGTATTTCTTTTACCTAAACACTTTAAAACACATCTTCTTAAAAGTGCGTTTCATCGAAAATTTGTTCCGTAACTCTTTTTCTTGTCCTATTATTTGCACTTAAATCCATTTTTTTAATGTTTATTTATTGCTACTTTGTGCCAATTTACTCATATCTTCAACTTTCTCACAGACGCTAAATTATCTTGTAACCCAATATGTAAGAAGACATAAATAAAGTTTTTTTTCCATAATAGATGTATAGCTTTTAGTGTACTTCACTACATTTTTTTTTGCTTACAACTTTTACATATTATGTTTCTTTACCCTCTCTGGCTAACACTCTTCCACCATAATTTGCAAACGTTTTTGCTTTTAGAATTTATTCTTCAAAGGTCGTGGGGATCAGTCACTATTTCCGGAATTTTCATATTCCACATATTTTGGTCGCATTTTTTCTTATACCGAAGTTACAGAATATGCTTTTGCACTATCACCAACTTCTTGTAGGCTACACCACGAAAAAACCCTTTTGGTGTACTGACCTCAACCTCAGACATTTGCACCATTTACCAAACTTCTTTTGCGGGGAACGGAACGCCGTTACCATATCTGGTATTTTTTCACTTTATTAAGGGCACTGAGGACAGGAACGGCCTACCATAAGCTACGTTTCCTCTCCCTACCCAACGTGCACTGTTAACGAGTGCACCTACACCATTAGGTAACAAATTTTAAAATAGGTGCACTTTAAATCATCGGGGACCTGTTTCCGGTATGGATCTATGTCTTTAGGAACATGCAGCCAGAGGAATAAAAAAACTATTTTCAGCTTTCACAATTAGCTAATTTATTTTAGTACGGGCGTCTCACGCACTCGAGTTACCAGTACCGGCTTAATCAAAACTATTGCAAAACAGCTTGCTTTAAAACTTTAATCATCTAATAATTTTGACTCCCCCATAATTTTGATTGCGGGTGTATAAATACCTATGTTTATTCCAGTATATTCAACTTTTTTTTGCTAAGTTTAAATTTGTTTAGGTTTTAAATATTAATAATTATACAGTGTTATATAGCGATTTTGTAATCTCCAATTAAATTTAAAATTTCTATATAATATTCTATACAGGCTGTTCACAATATCTAAGTAACTCTTAAAAAGTAAATTTTAAAAAATTATTAACTAACCAAGTTCTGCCTACGTTTCTTCTTGTTTAACACCTATCAGATATCGAGTTTAGTAAATACAGCTAATATAAGTGGTTTATAAAAAAATATACATGGTGTTTCAAAACAATGTGATCAAACTTTTAGATTTTATTCAGTGCAACAGTAGAAAACATTTGAATATAGGGATCCATGTCCGGAAAAGTGTCACTACGGCTCCACAGCCCTAAGAGATGCGTTAAAATAAAGAAAGACGAATTACATAAATAGGATTTATTGCATTTAATTTTTGCCTTTCGTACATTATTTAAAATGTCATTGTTAATGTCAACATTTAAAAATTGTATTATTTTATTTTTATTTAATTATTTAATAATTTTATTTGTAATTTTCCTATATATTAATTTTGTTGTGATAATATAATGTAAAAATGGCAAAAATTAAATTAAATAAATTCTATTGAGGCAATTCATAGTTTTTCTAAATGTAACCCGTCTTAGAGCCGTAGCGCCGTAGTGATACTTTTCCGGACCTGGGTCCCACTACTCGAATGTTTTCTACTGTCGCCCTAAATATCCCTTAGAAGTTTGATTTCATATTTCTAAAACACCATATATCTCGCAAAATTTTTCGTTATTAACTTTGATTTGATTGATAGCGCCAAATCCGTTGTTTGGTTCTGGGTAGTTGTTTTATACATATTTTTTAAAATTAAATAGATAAGGCTTATTTATTTTGTAGATAGCTCCAACTTCAAAAAATTAGTAAAATATATTATACATCCATTTATTAAACACGGTAATATACCATAAGGAAAAAAATTGGCATTATCCTTGTAGAAAATTAATGTTTTTTTTTTGCTGCAACTTTTAAATATTGTAGCGCCATTCTGGTGATCACACTTGTGACGAGAAAACAATTTTGCTTGTGATTGAAGAACAGTTTGCTTGTGATTGAAGAACTGGAGAGTTTTCCTCAAAAACCCCGTAGGATGATCAAATTTATTCTTCATCCAGATGAATTTGTTAGTGTGGTGTGATATTTGATTGCTGGTTATGGTTATTTTATAATCCTGGATATCTCCAGATTATCCTCCAGGATCACGTTTTTTTTTTGAGTGGAACCTTTTGGGAAAAAAGGTGAGCAGACTTTTTCTGTAACTGTACATAAATTTTTGTTAATTGTTCTATTCTCTTTCCAAAAAAAATATAAAAATCTATTGACGTAAAATCTTTTTTTGTGTCCGAGGGGTAATTTTGTTTTCTTTTTGTTTATCACAGGGTTCTAAGTAGAACTTTTTAAATTACGAAAGGTACCACAGCCCGTTAAAACTATATGGTTTCACATCGATCCTCCTAACACTGAGAACAATCAATCCTAAACAAAACCCTACGGCGATTTTAGCAGCCACAGTCAGCTAGCTTTCAGCCTGCAAACCGCCTGTCCGGCATTTAACACACCCCAGCCTAAGACCCAGGGGTAGAGCACCTTGCCCGGATAAATCAGGCCAGATTGTTTTATTAATATTTTTTATCTTTTTTGATAATCCCTTAGTGATAATCAATAATAATTAGTTAATTAACAACACCATATTTTGCAATTGATAACATCATATTTCATAGCTTTTTAGCAGAATCACTCTATTATCTTTACTAAAATAGTTGTGAACTATAGTTGACTAAATTAATTGTTAAATTATAATTAAAAAAAAAATAAATACAGATTTATTTTATCTGTCCAGTGTAAAGAATACCCGGACTAATCAATTTATTTTTTATATGACAATAGAAGTAAACAGATCAATTACATTTTTTTAACAGATTATTTAACTCATTTAACTATTATAATAATTAACATATTATGTAATATATTTTATCTTAAAATTAAATAATTTGGATTTTCGCATTTTCTACAATTTTGAAAACCTACATTTTAAAGAAATTGCGTGGCGTTCTAAAAATCAATTTACTTATAAATTTTGCTATATTTTATTTAATTGCCATCAGATTTAATAATAATAAACTTTTCTATAATTACAAAAGAAAAAGCAAATTTACGACGCTCACCAGGCGAGGGGCTGCCGGAGCTGTGTGACAAAGAAAAATAGCGTCACAATATCTTCAAAACCTAAAGATACATTTATCAAATTTAATATCTGAAAGTCGTATAACAAAATAAAATGTATCAGTGATATCGGCACAGTTGCAAGATTTCCGAGTTTTGTGCTACCTGTATCTCTTTCGGTTTTTTAAATGAAATGCAAATTTATTTTTATTGCAATAAATTGCACAGGTCAAATGAATTAGGCCTACAAATTTTTAAAATTTAATTTTTACCAACTACTAGGATATGGCAACACGACATTTTGACTAAAAAGTTCAGATGCGCTTAAATACATATCTCTATAACGATTTAAGCTAATTTTACAAATTTCGGTATTCGCGGGTTTCCGGACAAGTAGAATTAAACAGTGATAATGTCATTGTTGTCAGTTTTGCTTACACGTAATATTTTTGGTAGGTATATTAAATTAAATGTTCCAGTTATTTTAGTTGCAATAAAAGAAGCATGACAACTTTAGAGTAAGATTCCAAATTTCTAAAATTTAATCTTTACAAGCTACCGAGATATGACAACTTCGCAATTTTATTAAAATTTGACAACAATGTGAATATCATTAATTAAATAGGTATGCCTAAAAATCCCAAAATATTAAATTTTGTAAAGATAGCGGCATTAAAGATGTTTAGACGCTAACGTATTTTTTGCTGAAAGTGTGGTGTATTATATCTCAGCAACTAAAAGGGACAAAATTTTGACAATTTGGTAACTTACTAAATTTTATTCGTTCAATTTAATGCAATAAAAGTAAATGCGGCATTCCTTAAAAAAATTAAAAAAGTACGTGTAGAACAAAACTGAAAAATCTGGCAACAGTGTCGATATTACTATTTAATTCTACATGTCCAAAACACCCCAGATATTTAATTAGGCAAATGTAGCTTTAGCGGTTTTTAAGAGTTACCGTACTTTTTACTAACCCAGTATATGAAATATCACCGACACTCTCCCTAACTAATTGACCCAAAACTTTTGTAACTAAGTAAATCTTTCTACATTTGTTAGGCCTGGATTTAAATGTGACATTTCAACCTAACTTTTCCTAGATTTGCTTTAAAGTTTTAATTACTCAAGAAAGCGACTACGTCTGTCGGTCTATATGACATTTCACGGTACGATTTTAAATCTTCTTCGTTCCGTTTTGTGCTTTTTGATGTGGAAACGTAACTTTAGGCAATCTTGAAAATGTCTCTATATAGAATGTCATAGTAGACAGGCCCAAAAAAGGCAACTATTTTTTTTAATATGTTAAAAGTGTTGTTTCAGGTAACAAAAAATACTGGATGGTTCTAAACAAATGCGAACCGTTTTGGAAGGTAACTCTTTGTTTAAATAAAGTGTAGTTTGCTTTATAAACTTCAGGTCAAAAGTCATCCAAGCAACGCAAAAATAAATAAAAAAATGTCTTTATTTCTTATATCAAAAACGAAAAGAGTATTGCGTTTAAACTGCTGAGTAATGCAAAGTAAAGAAAAATTACAAATGCCTTAATAGGTGATAGCAGATAAATAGATTTTTTTTTATAAAATAAGTTTCTCCGTCTTGACACGTTATATTTTACATTTTTGTTATTTAATAAAGAAATACAAGAATAAAAGAAGTTTCGTAGTAAATTACGATATCCAAATTTATATTTTTCAAGGTTTTTGCGTAAGTATTTCTTTAAATTTGGTTAGCAAGATTGACAGGAGTAGTACATATTCATCACTTTTAATAATTCTAAAAAGTGAAAAATATTCTAAAAATGTATGTTTTAATAGCTTGCCGTAAACTATTATTACTTTAGTGTTTTTATAATATAAAGCCAAAACGTTCCCTTTTTCTTTGCCATTTTTATACCGCGATATTTCCCTTATTGTGGACTTTTGTCCCTATGTTTATAAAGTAAAGGTTAGGTCGAAAACTACGCATTTTTTTTAGGTGGTAGTCAACAAAAAGTTTTAGAAAATTAAATTCTCCATCGAAGAACGCTTGCCAAATTTAAAAAGTTATTTTGACAAAAATATGCTCAAAAACGAAGCAAAAAAAAAACACAAATAAACACGTTTTTTTATTTTTATTTTTTGTATTTATAGGTATAGGCATAGGTTTATAGAAAAAGAACTTTCATCCTTTTTTTACAAAATGACGCTAAGCAAAAGTCTTTAGTGTTTATAGTGTTCAAGAAACGATTTTTTCAAGTTTTCCACTTTTTACCTATTTTTTCGCAACAATGTTCTGTAACACTTTTCTACGCAGCGTTAGGTTTAGGCAATGGTATACCCAGTTAAAAGAAAAAACAATTACTTTTAAAGTGGTCTATAGAACAAGGCTCCAAGACTATATATATAAATAAGATATTGTTCTTCAAGTTTTTCTATTTTCAACGAGATCTAACCATCTTTTTAATTTTTCGTTATAACTTTTTTCTTCTATATTTATGTAAATATAATTTAAAGATAAAAAAATAAAACATATTTGTTTTAAAATGGTTTTGTAAGAAATACTAAGATTAATTTTAAGCAAAATATGGTTAGAAAAAGTGTCATACTGCAACGATTTTTGTTAATTTTTACGTATTTTTTTTAATTTATTTTTCGATGCACTATGTCACTTTGATAATCATATTTTGTTTAAAATTAACCTCAGCATTTTTATAATACACTATTTTAAATATAAAGAAATAGGCTTGAATTTGGGGATGGAAGTTCTTTTTCTACCCAGCAAGCACACAACGTTACATGAACTTTTGTGACGTTCTTGTAAAGCTCTGTTTTTATCGCAGTTCTCACGTCCTTATATGCACATATTTAGTATCTCTAGGAAACTCAAACTGTCAACAATACAATGTAATTTGAAAATAAATCTGAAACATATTCATTAGAACGTATGCGTTATGCATATGCAACGTTACCATGTCTATGTTATATAAATGTTCACATTTAAACGTATCGGATACGCACCCTCAATATGAACATGGTTACGTTATGTGATTATCCACATTTAAACGTATTACGTGCATCTGCAATACTATAAACACATTTTAACGTTATGTAAAAAGCCTGTAAAAAGCTATCAGGGAACCTTGTTAAATCGTCAGCTATTACGTGACATTTGCTAGCGAATCAGACGTTTCGTGTCGGCGCCGATTAGTGGCTGGCTGTTGTTTCTATTCTACATTATTCACCATCTCTCTTGGTTGAATTTTATCAAATTTTTAGTGTTTTTGTGTATATTTTTGCTTATTTTTTTGTACTATATATTTTACTTTTAATCTGAAATAGTGAGTATAGTTATTAGTTTTCGGTGCAAGGACATTTATAAATTTGTACAATTACAATTTGAACGTTAGGTTTATTTATAAGTAAAGAGCATGACTTGATTTAAAAAGCTTCTTTATGTTTAGCTATTTCAATATTTAATTCAATTATTAGTTATTCGATGGAGAATTTAATTTCCTACAGCTTTCCTGTTAACTAGTACCTGGAAAAAGTGCGCAATTTTTGATGTAACCTCAAAAAACTGAAAAGCGGCTGTTTTCATTCCGTTCTCAAAACGTACCCCTTTAAATTGTAGCACTCTGCGGGTTTTTAATAGTTTTGGGTCCATTAACCATATAAAATAATAAAACTCCTTTAACGTTGTAATTCCTTATTAAAGTACATAATCAATATCCTATAAACTGTCGTCAAATAAACATGTAATCGGACATTGAACATTAAATTACCTTTTTTTTTAATTTTATCCCTTAAATTTGGATTTATGTAACTACTACAAATATTAATATTTAAATTAAATAAATTCAAAGCCAGCTGAACACCGTTCCAAAAATAAAATTTAAATTTTAAGGTAAATGAAGGCTAAGCAAGTTTAGGATTTATTTTAAATTCAACGTACGTACGTCATTGCTTATAAGCTTCAGGCAAAAGGATAATACATTTATCTAATATAGTAATGCTTTTGGGCAGTTGCTTTTGTGCCGCAACTTCTGTTTATAAAATACAGTAAAAACACTATTTACCTTTTAAACAGCTCAAATTAATATAAATGGGTATACTTTAATTAGCTTTTGTTTAGGAAAAAAGAAAATAAATTAAAACATTGGCTAACCCATATTAAGTATCCTAACTAACATTTAATTTGGCTTTTATTCTTAATTAAAAACGAACTTCTGCCTTTTTAAATGTAAGAAAGTAAAAAAAAGGCTTTATGTTAGGGTAAAAAGGAATAATTATAGATATATTCTATAAATATCACAGATTAAAATCCTATATATAAAAGCTTTCTTCGGATCTTTACGACTTCGCGCAGTTTACAAATAGGTGTGTTTACGAGCATGCTTATTTTAAAAGCCATGGCCAAATAGAAAACTTGTCTATCGTCCCGCACCGTGCTTCTCGTCGAATAGAAAACCTAGACAGGGCGTTGAGAAATGTTCGATAATAGCTTTGTTCGCGGGTTCGATTCTGAACCGGCTCTGGGACTATTCGCATGCGCAGTGAAAAAGCAGCGTTTGCGGTTAGTAAAATCCTGAATTTTTGGTAACAGTTCTGTGTTTGCGGGTTACATTGGATCAGTTCGTTACCGGTTCGTAACCTGATTGGCAGTCCTTGGATTTTTGTTGGAACTAAAAGGTTAGTTCGGGATTTCATGCGCATTATCGACATGTTCAGCTGTTTTCTGATTTTGTGGTACAGAAATGAACCGTTTTATTACAGTTTATTTGTTTTTGCCACTTTTTATCCGGGTTAATAAACCTGTTAAATATTTTATTTATATTTTTGTGATTCTAAACGTATATAAACAAAGGATTTTTAATTGTATTTCGAACGAATGTAAGTATGCAATAAAATTAATAAAGATTTTATCAAAAAATATAAACAATATTACAAGAATTTACCATTTCTTGTTGTTTAAATTTCATCTTTAGTTAAATACACATACTTATGTTAAAAACGAGAGGAGGCAGGGATCCCTCGTCTTTCGCCGAGAGACTTTAAGTGGCTTTAGACAGCATAACGATTTACCTTTTTGTTTACATTTTTTTGTCTGCAATTTAACCATAAAAAATCCTAACCAAAAAGCTAGGTCCTCAGTTGTATAGAAAATCGTTCGCGGTAAATAAAAATTCCAAACTAATAAATAACTGAACATGCGCTTTTAAACAATTCTAAACCAGTTCGATTCTAGTAAAGAATCAGTTCATTACTAGACCCGCGAACAAAGCTAATATCGATAAGCCGTTTTCTTCTTTTGTTCTTATTTTGATTAAAAATTGATATATGGGAAAGGTGTTTGAAATTTAAAATTACATCCAAATATGCAATTTCGTTCATTAAAAAAATCAATTTTTTGAATTCTTTTCTGCAATAATCAAGAAAATTTAGGTTTGTACATTCTTGTTTTAATAACAATAAATTTAAAATGGTTATTTACATTTGTCCTATAAAGTTGATAATTATAAAAAGTATTGAACAAACTTACAAACCTAAATTTTTACCATTGATAATAATTTTTGATATTAGCGAAAGTACAGGTACTTTACTCTTAAACAAAAATTACATTTGTGGCGAAACTTCGTACATGGCTGACACAATTTTATAACCGAGGGTTGCTTTTAGGTTTTGAATCATGCAGAACTTTTTATAAATAATATTTTTTTCGTAAAATTAATAATAAAAAAGTTTCCCATATGACGCCAACTGACATAGACACACTTTATAAGCAAGTAGAAATGGAGTTTTAAAACTTCGTAAATGTTAAATTCTACAGGTCCAAAGCCCTCCAAATACGAATTTTTTTTGAATGAAGCTTTTGTAAGCCCACACTTTCTTTTTGTTAAGTTTATTACTTTTTAATGTAATTTTCCTATGCTTATTGTATAATGTTATATTATTTAATTGTATATCTACTTTAAAAGATTTTCTATGGGTAACTAAAACTGTATACAGGTTGTATCTAGCAAGTAACTCACTGTTATACCTTCTCTTTTCAAAGATATTAAAATAAAATTTTGTACATAGTTCTGACACATAAATGTATTGTTTGACGTATTTGGCTGTTTTCCATTACCTCCGGTTTAGCGAAGAACGACCCTTACTTTTTTTTGAAAACGGGACACCATTTGTTTAAATAAATATTTACATTCCGAGTAAAATGACACCTAATTTGTTATTTTTTTGACATAAACCTCTTAATATATTAGTGTCCGACAGAAATTTCGGTTTCAGTTTGCCGAAACCGAAACTTACGTGGTCAGGTATAAAATATTCTATATTGCATTAATTAGGGGCACGAAAATTCCCGGACATGGCGGCCTGAATTCGCCAGAGCGTTGCTGTGAGAAACGAAGTTCGGCAAAAGCGCACGATAACCCGAAATAAGTTTCGGTAAATGTTTTGGCGAAACGAAACCGAAACATCGGTTGGAAACTAAAATATATATTTTAAATTTTTAATCTATATTATTGCCTCTACTGACCCATCTAAAATTTGCAACATCATATTAGAGGCGTTGAGAACCAGAGCGAACTAAATCAAAGAAGTACAAACACGTACTTTCGATAGCTAAATAGGATTTTTAATCGAGAATTTAATAGCATACAATCAATATTTTAAATAAAAATATGTTACACAAATCCATACAAAATATTTTTTCAATATCCTTAATCTGTTTTTTTTTAATTCTCTCTGGTTTACCCAACGAGACAAAAAGCAGTATCTTATGTAATAACCAATAATTAGTTAGGTCGGGTTTATAAGTCAAAATTTAATTTTAGTATTAGTATTAGCATTAGTCACAAGTTTCATAAACATGTATTTAAATTATCATCATATAATTATTATCAAATTTTTCGTTTTTAAGATACAGGGTGTAAAACATAAAATTTTTTAAAACACTTTTTTAGTAAAATTTTAGTAAAAGAACGAAGCGCTACAATAATGGTATCTGTTATTATGCTGCAAGTAACAGGCGGCACATATGCCCCAAAACTTCAATTAATCATTTGTTGTTGGTATTACATATTTGCTAATTGGAAAATATAACACCTAATTTTTAAAAGGAAAAAACTGCCTCAGTGTTTTTGTATAGTCCAGGACTAAGCGGATTTTATTTCTTTTTTAAAAAACTAAACAAGCTTTTAAAAAATATTTAGATACAGAAAAATGCATTTTTAAATATTTTATATAAAAAAAATAAAAAGTTTAGTAACGTACATTTTTTGTCAATAATATTAGCTAAACTGCGTCCCATGCTCTATAAACTCGAAGTAATAAACTTGACTATATTGTATTTTCTTAGCCACTTTAAATAGTTCTCTATCAATATTGCCGGGTGCGGGGTAGTTGATACCGTTAAAGAAAAAAACGGTTAGTAAGGATTTTTGTGTATAATGTTAAACTAAACTAAAATGTTGGCTGTGTATTATTGAATTGTCGGTAAAAATCTCTCCTTAGCCAATATGGTGAGCGCGCCTTGATCCTTGTAAAAAAAATTTAGTAAGACCATAAATACGAAGTTGCTAACTTTAGATGAGTCTCTAGTGGCTTTAAAACCAAAATACTTTCAGAGCACTCTAGATTTAAAATTAAACATATTAGGAGGTTAGATGTCAACAAGAAGCAAATGAAGTGTCATTTTACTCGGAATATAATTTTCCACTAGAATATGTAAAAATGTACCCGGTATCTCATTAAAAGTACGAGAGTTAAGGACATTTCCGGGTAAACCGGAAGTAACAAAAACAACTAATTACTTAAAACAGTGCATATTTATGTAACATACTCTTTGTACAAAATTTATTTTGTTTTATTATTTTAACCCTTAATTAGGTAAGTAAAGAATTTTACAGTAACTGGTCGCATGGTGTATTCAATACACCAATAAAAAGTTAAAAAGTTTTAAAACTATTTTTTACAAAAATGTGCTATTGTACTATAAATACCGTGTTTATTACTAAATATGCATTTGTTAAAATTGCTTAACCTGTAAACTATTAAATTTTTATTCCCAAAAGGAAAATATAACATAAAAATACAAACACATCAAAATAATTTGGTAGGCTTAAATGCATCGAGTTCAGTTTAAATATCAGTATTCCTTGATTCTGTTTTTGGATCAGGAAATACTTTCATTATATTACATGCTTTCCTTTGACGTTGTGCTGATGTATTTAATTCTATAAGACCGTCATAGCATACCAAGGACATCATTCTGCTAAGATACATGGATCCGTTGTAGAAGAAACGGGTTTTTTAAACAAATGGAGATGTTTTTTTCAGGATTGGCGTATAAAATACACCGGCGCGTCAAATTAAGGGCGAAAAACTAAAAAGGTAAAGGGGTGGGCCACCAGCTAGAGACACCCGTTAGGTGTATTTAGTTCGTGTTTTTGGAAATTTTCTATTGCGCAAGTGCAACACAAAAAATGTACATATGTAGGGTCCTTGCATTTAGTAAAGAGGCCACCGACGTCATCATTTTCTGCGCAAAATCTTCTCTTATTCCCTCATCCCGTATTTATATTGTTATTTATTTTTTAAAATAAAATCTTTAAAATGCCTACTTCCTAGGTAACGATACGAAGCTCTCGAAACCGCGATTGAAAGAGAGTTACAGCAGATTTGGCGTAGATAATGATGACGTCGGTGGCCTTTTTACTAAACGCGCAAACCCTACGAGTACCTTTTTACTAATACTTTAAATAAATTTTAATTTATAAACCTGACCTGAATATGTGCATTTTTTCTTTAAACAAATATCCTAAAATTTAACCAGAAAAAAAAGCTTTAACGCCTTGTATGTATCTTAGTAATGAAGCAACAAAGAAACATATATTTGGAAACCTTTTTACCAACTTATTTAAAATAAAGTCTTAACCAACAATAAATATTCTGCTATAATTTATTAGGTTTTCGTCTCCCAAATGCTTTCATTTATCAGGCTTATTTTTAAATAACATTATTAAAAATTATTGTGTTTTTTTTTATCAGTAGCAAGTAATATAAACTTCCTTTTACATCTTTGCTTTAACAAAGTCTTAAGAAAGAAAGAAAAAAGTTTTGAAGTTATGAATTACTTATAAACTAAAGAGTTCAGGAAAATTGTGGGTTAAAAGCTTTAACCTTTTTAGCCAAAGTAAAGATTTTTTTGAATATACGTTTTTAAATTTATTAAAGAATATAAAAAGTATGTTTTTAAAATCATTTAAAATTTGAAATTTTAAAAATTTACTAGCCGAAGCCATGCAGGTCAAAATGTAAATGTAAAGATCTATTTTTATTTTTATTCTTTATAAAAAAATATTTTTAATGAGGTAAAAACAAAATATTATATCCTTTGTTTATCTTAGGATACACGACTTAAATATATTCTAAAAATCATAACTTGATACTACTCAATACGTTATTAAAATATTAATAACGTACAGGGTGTTAAGTTATAAATTTACACCGCCATAACTTTTTATTTATTATTGTAAATAATAACAAGAAATATTAGCTTGTTGTGTTGATTTTGTAGTTTTCGAATTAGTTGTCATTTTCTTTAATCTCATAAGATATACACCCTGGTTCGTTTAAGGCGGGGTACTTCTTCTTGGTATACAGTGACTTGCTTCCCTAGTGGGTGGTTAAAAGTCGCGTTGGGCTTTGCCCCAAATACAACAGCACCCACTTCATCATCCGTCTTTGAGCTATCGATGTACCCAGCAAGCATCTGTCAAGTGATGGTGGTATTCTATTTGTCCATATCTCGGGATCGCAGCTAACTTAATATGGCTTTTCAAAGTTTTAAACCCCAGTTCTGTGATCTGATCTTCCGTTCAAGGGCTGTAAGTGGATAATTTCCGTTATTCTAGAGTGATCGTGTCTTCCAGGATGTTGTTTCCACGATCCAGTAGCTATTATAGTTACGGCGCTATTTTTCGCCTTCGTCTTGACATAAAGTAACATACCTACGGATAAGAAAAACCATGGCATGCTAAAATTTTCGTACCGCTTTTGCGGCAGGCTCAGCGCTGCCTGGCGGCAGGCTTGTCATTTTTGCCAGTTTACACTTTAAATGCGTCGGTCGAAGCCTCGCCTCGTGTAACATCAGCGGTGGGGAGACACGTTACCTTACTGAAATGACTAACTGGCGGTATTTCAACGAGAAACGAATAAAATTATTTTGGGAGTTTTTCGCATGACCTGTCCTTAAATCGGCTATTCCATGATAACTCTTATAATTTCCTTACTCTATGGTCTTGATAAAGATGTCCAAGTGCGTTAGGCCCAGGATCATTGTTATAGCCATAGAAGGTGTACTTCTTAGGACATCAGCAAGACAAAGAACTCTCTGAATTTTATATCACCGATAAAATGTCTTAAACATTTTTACAAAATATAACTTTTGATAGATTTAACTTTATTACTTTCGGAAATAAGGCTATCCAAATCTTAAGAATAAGGGTAAATTTTATTTGGGTATATTAAGACAAGTAATATCTGCGTGTAGTACAAAAAATAGTAGCCATATTTTTAAAACCATTAAAATTAATTTTATTTTTTCTAACGCTGTTTAAATTATCTTTTTAACTTTGATTTAATATAAAGGGTGATTTAATAAAAAAACATACTTTTTGTCGTTGCCCGTATATTTAAAGAGATATCAACATTCCGATAAAATATACAGATACTGCGGGGCCTATCTAACAAATCAGTATTTTTATTTCTTTTATAGTTAAAGAGTAATATAAGAACTGTAGGAAGGTGTAAATTTATTACTTTTTAGATGGGAGATAAAAACAATTCCGTAGTATTAAAGAAATATCGCAAAAATGTCTTAATTCTTTATTTTCAAAATAAAACCAGCATTGCATTTAAACTACTAAGTAATGACAAATAAACAAATATGACAAACGCTGTGACAGCAGATAAGTATTTTTTTATAAAATATTTTTTGCGTACGGAAAAGTTTTGATATACATTTTATTTTTTTATGCCAAATCGGTAAGTTAAAAAAATATTTAAAAAAGTTAAACTAGACTATCCAAACTTACTTTTTTAAGTCGTTGCGCAAGTTTTTCTTTAAATTAAATAAACAGTATTAATTTACTGTGTTTTAAAGTAAAAATCTTAGCTCTGGACTCTGCAGGCACTTTTGCAGTTTTAAAATTCCAAAACATTTGGTTCATTTGTCCTTTCGTACCCCTATCCTGCGATATATTGAATAGTGAAATTTGACCCTTTTCTCTTAAGGGTGTTTTTTACTTTTAATGTTTCCTTTGTTTATTTTAAGTTTATTATCAAAAAATTAAAGCCCATAAACACAAACACACTCTAGTATGTAAATAAAATATTATTTGGCTTTTCTCCAGAATAAAAGTAGAAACTTTTTTTTAACATTATAAAAAACACTTTTATACATTATTAAAAACTATTCTGTACTTACACAATATAATAAAAGTTATGAGTACTCTAAAAGAAGTAAAATAATGAAATATTTAATAATAGGTTACTTACAATACAAAGGTTTTTATCTATAAACAAGATTAAAACATTTGTATAGTAAGTAACTTAATTTTAAATATTTCATTATTTTATTTCTTTTAAAGTAATCATAACTTTTATTATATTGTGTAAGAGCAGATTAGTTCTTTATAATGTATAAAAGTGTTTTCTTATAATGTTAAATAAACCTTCTACTTTTATTCTGGAGATAAGCCAAATAATAATTTATTTAAATTTAATTTCCCAGAAAACAAATAAAGCATAACACAAAGCACACTCTAGTAGTAATTTATAAGCAATAATATAAAAACAAATTGATTTAAAACCATTTCCCTTTAAATTTTTTAAATTGGAATCTCTATGCTGATCGTATGCCATTTAAACATTGATATTGAAGTCATATCGCAAACTAATTTTCCTTTAACTGGCCATTTTCCGGCTTTGCTGGAAATCCAACTAAACGGTTTTTGAAATTTTCCATATTCACTTCATTAAAGCAAGTGCTTAAAAACCGTCAAGTCCATCAATGTAAGCGTCGTTCTAAAGCTTTCAGTTAACTATTTTTAAAAAATAGCATAAATGTTAATGCAAGTAAAATTCCCAAGTGTGGCAAAATATTTGTAATACGATTATACTACATAAGAAGAAACACTTAAATGCTGAAGATTTTTTTGCAATAATACGTACAAAGCAAGTTATATTTTTGTTGTTCTATTTGCATACAGGATGTTTATTTTTAAAAACTTACTGTACAAGTTATCTGCGAAAAGAGGAAGATTTAAGTAAATCGCAAAAACACGTTAAGATATTTATTAAGGGAAAACATTTTTTTAAAAGATTAGACCGCGCCCCTTCAACTCCTGAGTCACCAAAACCCCACTCTAAAATTTTTAAATAGGAAGGGAGGTCAAGTGATACATCATTTTAAAGCTTTTGATAAGTACTTTACAACCATAGAATACTATTTTAATACCTTTACCTACTACAAAGTGCCGATACTTTAAATTTTACCTAAATTCCTTATTTGGATGGCCAAATTTTTAAAACTAATGAAGTTGGATGTACTTGATGTGGTGTTTTCTTAAAGCTCTTTTAAATATATTTGTAATTGTGATACTGGTGTTAATATACAAGATAGAAGACAAAGTGTATATTTTTAAATAAGCACCTTGTATTTTTGTACCCTATAAAGACCTTTTCAAGAGCTTTAAGAAAATTTTACAATAAGTATATCTAACTTTATTAGTTTCGAAAATACGGCCATCCTATTAAGGTATTTAGAAAATATTTAAATCACCGCCATTTTGTAGTAGGCAAAGGTATTGACCTTATATTATATGGTTATAAAGTACTTGTCAGTAGCTTTAACACGATTACATGACCCCTCTTCTCATTTAGGAATTTTGAAGTGGTGGCCCTGGTGGTTAAGGGGTTGGAGAGGCGCCGTCCAATTTTTTGTAAAAAATGTGTCTCCTTAATAAATATCTTAACGTGTTTCGGCGATATTAAAAAATCTGTCTCTTTTCGTAAATAACTTAAGTGGTAAGTGTTTAAATGTATAATACTTGTTTGGTAACAGCAGATTTTAGATAAATAACATAAACATGTTTCGTATCTTTTATTCAATGTTTAATGAACCTGTAGATAGTATAAAGTATTTACTAATAGCTATTTGCTTACAAGTACGGAAATTGTATTTTACAATTATAAATACTAAACTTAAAAACAAACAAAGTTATCAAAGTGCGGTTTTTAGGAATATCCTAGGATTTTTTAAAAGTTTTCTTTATAACTTTTCCGCATTTGATTGTAATATTTTGTTAAAACAAAAACCGGCTGATTTTTCGATATACGGCAACTTTTTTATTTTAAATAAAACATGTATTTTTTCTTAGGTCTTAAAATTCCTTCTTATTTCTTTTATAAAACATAAGCTATGGTAATTTTAAAACATGATGTGCTTATTTATCTATAAAAAATTTCCGGCATGTTTATTTAAGTATTATTTGGCCATGAATATTTGTTACAAACTTAAAGCAACAAAACTATAGAATGTGCAAAAAATAAGAGTTGCAGTAAGGCTAGATTACCTACTTTTTAATTTACTTTTTAAACAACATTTGTTAATATCGTGAATGACTTACAGCTTTGTTGCCTTATTTCTTTTTTGTTTCTGTAAGCTTCTATGTAGCACATTTTTATTTCTAAAAAATAATTCTCTGAATAACCATGCAGTCAATTTTTAGGAGATTAATAAATTCATTGTTTTTAAATTAACCATAGCCTATGTTACATTTTATTTTTGGAAAATTATTAAATTTCAAGACTATACAAAATATACATAGTGTTTTTCTTTAAAATAAGTAAGTTGTCCTATATTGGAAAATTGACCATAATGTTTTTGTGTTCACAGAATGTCACAGTCCAATGCCAAAAATACTTTTAAAAAATCTAACGGTATTTGTAAAAACCGCATATTGACAACTTTATTTGTTTTTAAGTTATTTGCGATCAAAATGGGTCAAAATAAAGTCAGACACCCTTTTATTAAAAAAGTTTGCAAATAAAATTTTAACTTCTTTGAGTACAAATAAAATTTTATTGTGTTATTAAAGGCATATTTTTCACACTTGACAAATTCTCTCTAATCACATACTTTTTCATAATTGTTAACAATTTTCTTTTAAGAATACAAAACGGCTTGGGGTAAACTAATTTGTTACAATTTCTAAAACTATGACGGCAAAATTGATTCTACTTACACAACTTTAGCGATAATGATATTCATATTTTTTAGGTATTTTTAGGATAATACCTATGTTTTGTTGATTATTATTTATAATTATTTTATACACTTTAGTTTTGTGTTAAAAATATAAATAAAATAAATAATGGGTTTGTATATTTTTTTTCTGTAACCGTCTTGTATTTTCATATTATTAAAATTATTTTAAAATTTTAATGTCTGTTATTTAAAATAAAAATAAAGAACAGGAATAAAACTTATTTAAAGCCCATTTATGCTTTAGTTTAGATATTACATACAATGAGTAATGTATTAAAAAGAAAATAAAACTTTATACCCTAAAAAGTATAATGAAAGAACACATTTTAACCTTTAGAATTTACTGGTTTAAAATAATGTAAACGATACCTTAGATATAGCTTTGAATTGATTTATTATTTTATGAATTATATTATACCTCTGTATCGGTAGAAGTAAACTTTAATATAATTTGTAATGCAGTTCTAAAAAATTATTACTATTTAAAGAAAATTCAAATGGTAAATATGATATGAGCAAAAATGAATAGTGCATGTTTACCTTTATATATATATTATTACTAAATAGAAAAATTGCTTTTTAATGTTTCAAAAATTATTAGAGCATTACTCTACAATTGTTTCGCCTTTCTAGGGCTTCATCAAGAGTACTTCGTATACTATTGTAGAGTAATGCTCTAATAATTTTGAAACATTAAAAGCAATTTTTTCTATTTAGTATTAATATTTAAAAAATGTTTCACAAGAAACCAACTGCGGATACAATTCACTTTATATATATTTTTTAAAATTTATTTTAATATTTTTTTACTAAACTAGAATTAAAATACAAGAAGATTATTAATGACTTGTTTTATTGGATATCAGTTAAGTGCAAGGTTAAAAAATAAAAAAATTAATTGAGCCAGACTACGTTAAACAGTCCCATAAATTTTACGCCAAACATAATACCTACCTTCGAAAGGCTTTAGCCATTCTAGAAAATATTTTACGAGACACATTTATATAAAACTTTTTTATTATTTTAAAAGTACGACCAGACCTTAAAAGTCACTGACCTCGTGTCAACGTGTATGTATAAAGTTTTTTAGAATAGTTTTAATTTTTAAATAAAAAATATAAGTTAGCGGAGAAAATTAGAATAAATTTTTAGATTATTGATAAAAAAATTGCTTTAAAATTACAGACTGAAAGTTTTATCAAACATTTTATGCAGCAGTATATTTTAAGTAACCCTTTGGCAGGTATAAAAGGATATCAGAATATTAAAAAATAATTTTAAGAAATCTTTTCTTTTCCTGCTTTAAAATTCACAAACAAATACTTTTAATTTGACTTATCTGGCCAAACTTCAATTCGGTATGAGATTTTTGAAATTATCGATTTAATTTAAATTTTAATATGACTTTTATAACTAAATTTTATAATAACATAACTTTTATTTGTGCTCTAAGCACTAGCTAGCACTGCTAGATAATTTGTATTGTGTCCTTACAGTTAAAAATATTTTCAAATTTTCTTGTTTTTTGAGATATTTTTTTTGTGGCGTTTTAAAATATGCTGGCTCTAGTTTTTTTGTTATTATTTTTGTGCATCCTAAAAAATTATTATGTATTGGACAGGTGGCAGCTTATTTTTAGGTTTTATGTGGCTGACTTTAAACTTTTAATTACCATAAAATTCGGCAAAGCTATTTCTCTTGGTAAAGCGGTTTTATGAGACAATATAAACATGGGTCCGCAAATACATTATTTTCCAGATAGAGGGAGTTAAACTTTAAAAGATTTTTAAAAAAATATATTTAACATCTCTTGTGTGATTTTAATTAAATTTGGCAGTATTAATGTTATTATTGTTTTATAATTATTTGTAAAATTTTATTAAAATGTAATTTCCAAAAGAAAATGTTTTTTTTTATGATTCTAGTATTGTCCAGGGGTAAGCAACTAGGTGTTTTTTCTAAAAACTAGAGAAGGTTAAAAAGTAGTATTGGAATTGGTAAAAGCTGTTTGATAAAAAGTTAAGTTAAGAAAGCTGAAAATTAAAAACTGTATGTTTGCTTGTTCATTTCAAATAAAATATAAAACAGTTAATCGCAATTAAGTTAGAGCTAAAGTAGCTCTGCTGGACTTTATTGACATTGGATAAAAAATGTTTTTTGAGATATTAATAAAACCGTTTTCTCTTTTAAGTTTAACAGCCTGTAGCTGTGCTTAGTTCTAATTAGTATTTCAATAGTAGAATCTGGCCTAAAACGTTCTTAAGAACACTTCATAACACCTTTATACTATATGAGCAAGCAGTTTTTGGGGTATCGGCCAGTAATAGAATAACAAAACCAGCACCATTAGTCACGCATGTTTACATGCCAGTATTTAGCTAGAGTGTCTCTTTTCCTCACATTGCTTATGTGTTATGTTATTTAGCTCAACCGGTATAAAATACTTAATGTACTTTTTACCCGGGTTTAAAAATCCTAATACCGTTATCAGAGTTACTAGAATAGAACAATAACTTATGTTGTCTAGCCGACAGCTACACTTTAATGATAGCAATAAGCTCTTGGAATTAAGCCAATAAATGTTATTGTTTGTGCATACATATGGAATCTGTTGAAAATTAATTGCTACCAGCGGCTATATTCATGTCAACGATTATCATCTGATCAGCCGTTTTAAGGTTTTGCCTCTGACTATTTAAAATATATTACATACCAACAATATTTCCAATAATAAGGCATACCTTTACTTACAAGTTTCAAAAAGTATAGTACGACAAACGTGCCAATACTGAATTGTGCATATTATACAAAGGCTTTTACCACGATTTACAAATAAAGTAAATATTACGAAGTAACATATCCTGCTTCTTCGTGTTTCACCATCCATCAGTTTATTTAGATATTGTTTTTATTATTTGAAAACAAAGAAAAAGATTGAAGTCACCAAATTGGTAATATGAATCAGTAAGAGCTGTAATACTGTCCCACCCTAGACTGAAGTAAAACTAGGAAAGTAGCTTAAACATTAAAATAAAATATTGAAATGAGAAAAGAGTAAATGTTATCTATATTCTTCAGAGAACACCACAAATATTTTTTCTTTAATATAACGCACGGTATCGATAAGTCTATTGGTTTTTGTACCTACTTTAAAAATATTTGCATCGAACGTGTTTTTAATGTGAACTTAGTTCTTTTATTTATACTTCTAGGGTTATAAGTGTATCATGTCCTTGTTTATTAAAAAAGTGTTAGTTTATATAATTTTAAATTAACCACTACAAAATCATAAGAAAAAAAGGCGTTTTTAGACAACGCTTAGTTTAGCTTTTTCAATATAGAAGTCAGGGTGCCAAAATAGTTATTTTTGTACCAAGGGCGTAAAATAGCACGTTTACGCCCACGGCTGAAAGTTGTTGCCCGAGCACCGCGAGGGCAACAATCAGCTATGGGCATAAAAGTGCTTTACGCCAGAGATGCAAATAATATTTTTGAACGGCTGAAATTATTATACAAACATTCTCTGTAGTTAGAAAAAAATTTCCCAGCTTTTAATGTTTCAAATTGTAATCAGTATACTTTTTACATATGTTTAATTAAATACATTGTTGTTTTACCAAAAAAAATGGAGCATTATTTAATTTTATTATTGTTTTATAAATTTATAAATGCGGGCGTTTTTCATACTTTTTTGCCCTAGGGCGTAAAGTGCAATTTTACGTCCTAAAATGGTAGCGTAAAAATACAATTTTACGCCCGGTCGTACAAAAACCTATTTAAAGCGTTAGGCATTGATAAGACAACGGGCCAATTTAAAATTTGAATGGGCCTAAAATAATTAGAAGGGACACAAATTTCAGAAAGGCAATACCGATTAAAGAAAGGTTAGCTCTTACTCTGCGCTTTTTGGCAATGGGGGATTCTATACGACAAAAATGGATTAAAACAAAAGCACACGCACAACACACATGTAAATAAAGAAAACATTTGCGACGCAAATATTTTTGTCGAATTTAAAATACATCGTTCAACAAAATTGTTTTTTTTAACGCGGCTTAGGGTAAAAACCAAATATAGTTTATTTTATACTGAACCAAAAACTAATTTACATTATTATATAATACAGGATGTTTTGCGGTAAAAAATTTTAAGTTTATTCATAAGCTAATTTTAGAAAATAAGTTAATATAAACATAGGCCCGCAAATTTTTTGGCCCAAAAATAAACTTTAAATTTTCTCTTAATTTAGTAAAATTTGTATATTTGATATAATAAACGGCTGATAACATAACATGACTATATCCACAAATTAGTATTCATACGGTTAAACAGATTATAGCTATTAATAAAATTGCTGTTTAGCCAAATCAGATATTTAATATTGGAATTAAGTTTAAAAGTTGTTGCTGAGACTTTAAGATGTTAGTCCTTGGCACGTCTGGACGTGAGTCTAAAGAATCTTCTTTCGATATGTCGATTTATCTTAAACTTTTTTTGATATTGACCATGGTTAATCTGGTCACATGTGGTTTGGCTTTATCTTGGCTATAGGAAATTCTACCATCTAAAGTTACAGATGTGCCCAAAGTTTGTCATGTTTTCCCATACAAACACCTAACATGTCCTACTACTACATTTAACACCTCAGTATATCCACATGTCCTTTTATATCAACTACTGAGACTTACATTTTCTACCACTTCGTCTTTCTACCATGCTTCCCTGTCATATATACCCAAATATAGGTAAAAAATTATCATTAAAAATTACGTAGCTCTATTTTTAATCCTTTTAAAGAATGGGCCAATTAGAATAAGGTTCTAAAGTTCTTATTCAGAGAAAAACTGGACGCATTGCCAAAGGATCTTTCAGAGCTTTATTCGGTAATTTTACTTCTTTGTTGTTCTTTCAACGACGTCCTGGTCTTTGCCTATATGTATTGGGCCTTATTGAAAAACTTACCTAATAAAATCCTAAAGTAGTAACGTAAAGATCGCTTTGCTCCTTCATTAAACATATCTGCGTTAGCCTATAATTTGCTTAGCTAAATAATATAACAAAAATAACTTAAGCGTTATGAATTTAAACCAAAAATGTAAACATTTTTATTTGAAGAAAAAAAAAATTAGACAAAATAACTGTAAAATGGCTTACGAATATCTTTTTACGATACTGAAATTATTAGGTTTATGTTGTTAAATATTTTTAAAAAATAATTTATTAAATAATTTATTCTCTTATGTTAATTTATTTATATAAGTAAGTATCTATATTATAAAGTAGATGTAGTTTTAATCCCATTACCTTCATTTTATATTAATTATAAACAAATTGTTAAAGTTACTTTGTAAAAATGACTAACCTTATGCCTGTTCTCAAAAATACCTACGTCGGGAATCATTTGTGGTTAAAGGTTATGTCTATAGTGCAATAAAATAAGGGTTCAAAATTATATTAGGTTCCCTTCATTTTTGAAAATAAAGAGTAAAAAACATGTTTTAAATAAAGGGTTTTCGACTACATTTTGACCCATTTTGATTGCGAATAACTAACCAGAACAAAAAAGGATATCAAAATGCAGTTTTCTCAGAAAGCCCTAGATATTTAAAGTTTTTTTATTATATTGCCATTTGGTTGTAACATTTCAATAACAGAAAAACAATAACCGACTTTCCGATGAAGGGCAACTTTGTAATTATAAACACCATGTATATTTTTCTACAATCTTAAACGAAAACGAAAGGTCACAACCAATAGCGAAAATATAATAATCCATTAAAAATACATGGCTTTAGAAAAACGCATCTTAATATCTTTATTTCTTTTAAAATTCTTTGCGATTAAAATATACGTAGTTAAATACTTTATAATTGCCGATATAAAATGTGATAAATAAATTAAATATTTTTTGAAAATATTTATTTTATTTATCACATTTTATATCGTATTATATAAGTGCGAGGGCTGGTTTCAAAGCGTACAATCTTCATAATTAGATTTTTGTGTTATATCTAATTAAAAATGGATATACAACCTATACAGTAAATGTAGTGCATTTTTTCTTAGGTCTAAACACTTTGTAAGAGATGTAGTCATGTCCCAAAAGGCGATTTATTTAAATTGAGCGCAAGGGACAATTATCTTACTGTTGAATTAAAAAGTGTAAATAAAGATTGTACATTTTAAAATTAGGCCCCTCAAGTGCTTTCTCTGTTGAAAAGCAAATAATTTTCTGGTTCTATTTTGAAGCTTATAACCTATCTGTCTTTTGAAACTACCTCTGGGGATTTATTATTTAGGCGCTCCGTTACAGATACTATATCATCAGACTATATCATCAGCCTAGTCAAGGCTCAAACTCAGTATTTCATTCCATTCAATAGTCAAAGGCAAACTGGTATGTACCGATTTCTATTTAAAAGAGAATATCTCTGGTAAACATTTTACAGTTGGTACACTCTCTAGTAAACGATATAAATAAATAGAGGTAGAATTTCTGATAATTATGTATACTTTTAAACTATTTAACAATGTATTTAATTTGTTTTGTCTTTTTTAATAAACATTTCACTACTTATTTCTTACATAATAGTATTTTTTCTATTTATTGTAGTTTTATCTTTTTCTAATAAATATGCTACTTATGATCTAACCAACTGATTCAATTAACTATTATTTTTATTTTTGCTTTATTTGTTTTCTGGAAGATTACGTTTACACAAAATGTTATTTGGCTTTTCTCCAGAATAAAATAAAAAAGTTTATTAAACATTATAAGAAAATTAAAACTTTTATATACTATAAAGAACTATTCTGTCCTTGTACAATATATTAAAAGTTAAGATTAGTTTAAAAGATATTAAATAATGAAATATTTTATATAAAGTTACTTACAATACAAAGGTTTCAAACTTTAAACAAAGGTTCATTAGCTGTCGGTTAAAATGATTTTAATTAAATTAAATAAAATCTTAACAAGGCACCAGGACGGAAGCTGGGCTAATGACTGCGTCTTAAAAATGTGGTAAATAGTAGAAAAGAGCTAAAAAATAACAAAACAGTACCTAATTTACCATTACAAGTTACTTACTTTTGGATATGTTTGAACCAATTGTAAATTTATGTTTTTATGGAAATTTTATAACTTTAACCCATCATTTGAACCAAGTGAACGTTTAAACTTCTAAGGGATATTCCCATTGGAGGTTATAAATGTTTTTATGTGTCCATCCCAAATAGCACCTAAATAAATATTTTTAAAAAATGTACACTAGCGCTTATATATATTATTTTGTATTTAATTTAAACAAGGCAAACAAAAATATAGTTTTTTGACTGTTTATTTCTATTTGTTTTGTATGTTCGTCTACAACACTTAAAAAAAAAACAAATAAAATCCACTTAATAGCATATTCCTGGATCACCCAAAAACTGGAAAATTTGTAAAAACACCTAATTTAGCAATTTTTTTAGTTTTGATGTTATTATTATTTAATTAATTAAGTGTTTTTGATATTGTAACATAATAATTATTAAATAGTGGTTTTCTGTTTTTACGATTTTTACTTCATTAAAATTAAAAGTATCATCAGTGGCATGGTTTGTTAGCGCTGTTTTATTTTTTTTGTCATATTTGTGTCCGTTAATTCGATTTTTGATGTATTGACTTGTTTGCCCAATATAAACAGCATTACAATCGTTACAAGGTATTTCGTATACGACATTGCTTCTTTTTCTTTTTGGAATTTGTGATTTTAATTTTGAATAATTTATGTTTAGAAGGTTATGTGCTTTATGACAAATTGTGAATTTATAAGTGCGTTTTTGCTTTTTTATTGCTGTTTCTCGAAATTCGGCATCAGTGAGTTCTATCGCACGGTCAGCAAGCCGCATAATTACAGATCTTTTTGTGACATTGGGTGAATAGAGTCATAATGTAGGTATCTAGATGACCATGTTGCCTTTGTATACCATTCTGTTCTTATTATATGGTTTTTATTATGTAATGTCATATCTAAAAAATAATTTTTCGTTCATTTTCTATTTCTAATGTAAATTTTAGTTTGTTGTGGTAACGATTAAAATATTTAATAATGTTGTTTTGTTGTGATTTAGGTATGGCGGTTATGCAATCATCTACATATCTATAAAAAAATTGAATAATAAAATTTAGTCCCTCTATTATTGTTTCTTCAAGGTCTTCCATTACAATTTGTGCAATGACACTAGAAATGGCGGCACCCATTGCACATCCTTCAATTTGTTTATAGAAAGCATTTTCGTATAGGAAATATGTTGAATCTAATGTTAAGTTTACTGCTTTTAAAAATTATTCAAGTGGAATATCTGTATATTTTTTAATTTCATTCCATTTTTTGTTAATATTTGTTTGGTTAATTCGGTGGGTATATTAGTGTATAGTGACACAACGTCCAATGATATTAAAATGTAATCTTCGGATATTGTAATGTTTTTTGTTTTATTTTTGAAATCCCAAGAGGAAAAAGGATTACATACCACAAGAAATCTACAAAAATATATATATATATATATATATATATATATATATATATCTTATATATAAAATTCTCCTGTCACGGTGTTCGAACTTAAACTCCTCCGAAACGGCTTGACCGATTCTCATGAAATTTTGTGAGCATATTCAGTAGGTCTGAGAATCGGCCAACATCTATTTTTCATACCCCTTAGTGATAAGGGTTGTCCACCCTTAACATTTTTTTTTAATTTTTAGGCTAGAAAATACTTAAAATTTTATGGCAAAACAACGTTTGCCAGGTCAGCTAGTATATATATATAAATAAAAGTCAGTGAAGTACATGTTTAGTTTTATATATTTGTTTAGGTGCCACAGGGGACGCTCGTCATAATCGCATAAGGGCAGTGGCGTAGCGTGATCAAATATAGGCGTGGGTAAAGTTGTATTAGCAAGGTCCCTTCTGTTTATGAAGATAATTTAACAAAAAAAAAATTTTACGTAAATATCAAAGGAAAGCATATTTTCATTATTTGTATCATGAGTACAAATGTTTATGTTTCATAATTTCACAAAAATATGTAAGATGACACTATGTAACGACTTTGACCATATCTACTTTTTACGTTTGGGTTGTTATTATATTTACTACCTTAAAATGCGAGGCCCATTAGGCGCGAGGCCGAAGGAGACCGCCCACAACGTCTACTCCTAGCTACGCCACTTTATAAGTAATATTTACGATAGTAATTTTAATTATTGTTTATATAAAAAAACAAATTTTACCCTGTTTCTTGGAAACAATGCATTTCCGGACTTATGCATATACAGTGTGGGCCAAATTAAACTTGCACACTTTTTAACTAATAATAACTTTTTATCTGTAGCGCCTATCTTTTCCATTTTTGAGAAGCTAATAGGTAGATATGTTTTCTCTAGGTTTGCCAATTTTGGTTAAATGGTTTTAAACAGGACTGGACTTACAGCACTTTTTCCAGAATGATGCATTAAACTAATAATAATTTTATCTACAATTAGGCTAATACGTTTATTTTTAAATAATTTACTGTTAATTTTAGTCAGCATCCAACCCAATAACCATGGTAATCTCACATTTTTGATTTTTAAAGAACACTAAAAAAGCCTTTTTAAAATCGAGAGCCTTATGGAGAGCATTGTTTATCAAAAATAATTATAATTCCTAAATGCTTAAATTGTTGACGGATTCGCTTTTATTGAATTATTTTCCATAGTTTGTCTATAAGAAAAACGTATTTTCATAATTGTTGCTAAATCAGATTTCTTTTGCAACGAGGTTAAATACAGTATTTTGGAAAAAGGTCCGTAAGTCCAGTCCTGTCTAAATCTTTTTGACCAAAAATGGCAAACCTACAGAAAACATATCTACCCATTAGTCCCTTTAAAATGGAAAAGATAGGCGCAACAGATAAGAAGGTATTATTGGTTAAAAAGTGTGCAAGTTTAATTTGGCCCACCCTGTATGAACTTTTTTATATAATTGGCCTATAATTTAGATATTATTTTTTAACCGCAATTAGAAAACCCACTGTATATTGGTAAATTTGTAATGACTTATATGCATCATGTTCTTAGAAGCTACCATTCGCAAATTTGCAACTACCATATCTGTGAAAAGCAATAAAACAAAAATACGGGAATGTCCAACTTGATCCGTCGAGAATATTTAAGCTTTCGGCAAACAGCAAGCGCAAATAAAGGTTAGCGGGACATCAGAGCGTCAATGTCATATGAAAACACGTCCGTGAATCGCGAGGCAAGACGGACACGTGACGCTAGGCAAGAATAAATACAGAGGCGATGGAGGGCGTGGGCGATGTGGGGGATCGCCCACGGCCTCGCGGTCCTGGGGGCCTCGCGCTATAGATTTTGCATTAATAGTAAAGGGCTTCGCAAGAAAAGTAAAGTGCTCCCCAACTATTTTTTACGCTAGCATTTGGCGAGAAGGGGCCTCACGGATATGGGGACATGGCAAAATGTATCTTGCCCACATAAAAATTGGGTCTTGCGCCGCCACTGGATAAATGTATTACAACGCGTCGATTCCGCGCTGCTGTTCTGTATCGCTAGCTGTTTGCGGAAGCTTTAGAATTCTTTAACGTGGCGAATTAAAAAAAAGTTTAGGTTTACATCCTTACGAGATTT
The DNA here is from genome assembly GCA_014170235.1 of Listronotus bonariensis. Taxonomy (NCBI): domain Eukaryota; kingdom Metazoa; phylum Arthropoda; class Insecta; order Coleoptera; family Curculionidae; genus Listronotus; species Listronotus bonariensis. The sequence goes on along the minus strand of JACEGR010000324.1, from coordinate 224,123 downwards.
AAATTATACAGGATTTAAAGTCAGACTGTTATGAACAACGCTGTGTTTGAAGCAATTTAAAAATTCGAAACTCAGCAGATTTACAAAAAGCTAATGAATGTTTAACATGTGAAAGTTACTTTTATTAAGCTGAAGATATCATTAATTCGTTTTTTTTTTTAAAAAGGCGGACAAGCTGTTACAGTAAACCGAGAGCAATGCCAAACGATGTTTGATGTCTTTTATGGGATAAGATAATGAATATGGATATAGACAACATATTGTTCCAGATGCTGCGACATGCCATACAGCACGAGAAACTTTAAACAGTTTGGAAGAAGGATTATCTCAAAAATCTAAACGTAAATGGGCCACCAAAATTAACGTGACGGTGATGGATTATTTTTTGTGGGAGTATAAGAAAAAGCTTACGAAAACAACCCAGTAGTGGCCATAGAGACAGGATTACAAGGAGTTCGTGACATAAATTCAAAATTGTGTATAAAACTAGTTGAAAATTTTAACAAAAGAATGTTGTGCTGCCGGGTATGTCGTGGTGGTTATTTGCAGATATTAAACTCCAGGTATTGTATCCAATGATTAAAAACAAAAATGCATGAATCCAGCAAAAGTCAAAATTACCCATCTATGGTCACCGCGTACTACAAAAACGAACATGCGCAGTAAGATTTTTCAGACGGTCCAAAAATAATCAATATTTTTCAACGGCTAATCGACAGCAAGCTCTCTACAGTATTTCCAGGTGCGTTAGGATCCTCCACGTGGTTCTAAAAATCCCATTTATAGGATATTTAAAAAAAAACTTTGTTTAAAAGGTGGCTCAAGAATTAGCAAAGACCATTAACTTAATGTTTTTCAATAAAAAGACTAATTTTGTATTTGATTTTTGAATTCTTGATTACTTTCTAACCAAGTTATATGTAACATGTCCCATACCTAAAGTAAACAGTTATTTAGAAATTAACCATCGATCCTATTTAAAATATGTAAAGAAACGTAGGTTAAAACAAATTTATGTAAAATTTAGGTGTCCATTTTTAAAAAACGGCTCGAATACATATGCGGATACGGATCTTTTCTTTTGTTGTCGAGTTTTTTAAAGGCAAATTTATGTATATAAGGTGGCCCAAAAATGAGCTATAACTACTAACTTTCAATTTTTTAATATTTTTACCAACAAAGTGTGACGTATATTTTGGACACACGTCACTGGTACTAATACACCACATGGAACTATTCTTTCTAATCATGAAGGCGGTCGATCTTAAAAACTATTTCGGCATTTTTAACTAAACTAGCTAAATTAATTACGGGCTCACACCTCATCAGGGTAGCCCGTACCGGCCTAATCAGAACTTAAAACTCTTTACTTAACTTTTCTCAAATCTACTATTTGTTCTTTCTTCTTAATTCTTTCTTATCCCAATTTGTGTATATATGCAAACTTAAACTCGGTTATTTTAATAATTAAACACGAAAAATTATTTGTTTAAATTTTGGATATGTTTTCTTAAATACCGAAATAATTAAATAAATATTTGAATTATTTCACCAAATTTACCATACCCCCTATACCTATATAACGGCATAACGTTCACAATGAAAACAAATTTTTTTATTAGATTTATTAATTCTGAATCAAATTATTTTTGGGCCTCTCTGTAATGTATTTGAAACAAACAAACATGAAAAGAACCGCAGTTAAAAGTAAAGTAAAGTCATATAATATTCAAGTGTTTCTCAAAAAAAAAAAACAAAACACTGACTTGAATGATCTTTATCCAGCTCCCACACGACACCACTGTAAATTATTAATGTTACTTCCTGAAAAAAGATAAAAACAGATATGTACATTTACTGTACTGTATTGTGTTGCTAAAAGTCTACATAAAATTAATATATATTTTGGTATTAAGACAGACACATCACACACATTTTCAAGAAACAATAACAGTTTCTAGGTCATAAAATAAATTCTTAGGGTCAAGAGTACGTCTTTAATTATTAAAATAACCCAGTTTAAGTTTGTACATATACACAAAATGCCTTAAGAATTTCGGAATAAAAAGGATCATTAGAATTAAGTAGTAGAAGTGAAGTTAAGTAAAAAGTTTTGGTTTTGGTTAAGCCGGTACGAGCTACCCCGAAAGCAGGGTATGCCGTACTAAATCAAGTTAGATAAATACTTCCTGTGGTTAATCGCGTAATGCTAAGATAATTTTCATAGTCTACCGGTCCCGAGGTCCTAGAAGATAGGTCCATATGGTATATTAGTCCCCAGTGACGTAAAATGGTCCTATATCCAAAATTCACGTCAGAATATTTCTCTTTGTAGAAGATTTTAAAAATAAATTTTGTTAAAAATACACGCTAATATACTAGTAAAACACCCCGCAAAATTAGTCTCTAGATATTTTGCTTAATTTTTGTTTTATGTTATAAGTTATATGGATGTATAAGTATGTTTATGTCTAGTTAGCAGAAAGTTGTATAAGAAAACTTTTCCAATTAACTTAAGCGTCAAGCAGCTTTTTAATGTTAAAGTTATTTGTTTCGGCTAATTTATTCGTTAAATTAAATTGTAATTATGTTACCACTTAGCATTAATCTCGTTACCTCAAAGTGTTTAATTTCTTTTAAGTAAAAAGATATCATATTTTACGGTATAAAAAAAGGAAAATTATTACTTTTGGCATTAATGTGTGTCCGTTATTTAATGGCAGACAAAAAAAACCAAAGATTCCTTATGCCAAAACAATAAGTTTTAACCAAACATATCTATAGGTATCTAAAAGTTAATAGTTAGGAAGATACAGTGTAATAAAAAAAACATTTTTAAACAATTACGATAATTTTTGACACGTTTTAAATATTTTATTCAGATCTAATATTAATTTTTATGTGGAAACTAGACGGCGCCGGCTACACTATCTTACATCTTTTAAAACGTCCCAACTTTTTTGTGCTTTTTGTGTGTATCACCTAAGTGGTGGTTGGTTAGAAATGCTTCGAGCAACCGTTTCCTTTAAAATACTTAAATTTAAGTGGTTTAGTGCAACCAAAAATTATATAAAATAATAAAAAATCATTCGTTCACAATAAGACAGTGATAGTTATGGTTAATACACTGTTTATCAAGCCAGTCTTTCTTTGTACTAAAAAACTTAAACACGAATATCTAGAAAACAGTTGCTTTGAGCAATTTTTGCAAAGTATACCTTTTTTGTGTGAAAAACATTAAAGAATTTATGGGTTTACCTAAATAGTACATGCAGAGTAGCCCAAAAGAGTTGGAACGTTTTAGTGAAATTTAAAGTAGTGTAGCTAGCGTTTTTTAGTAAATATATAATGACAAAAAACTCCTAGGTACTAAGTTTTATATAAATATTTAAAATGTAAGTTAAAATAAATAAACCTTTTTTGTTTTATTTTGATAGCCTGTATCTTCCTTATAATTTACTTTTGGACTTTTGGATATAGTCATATCTGGTTAAATCCATGAGCGTATATAAGGAGGGGAAAGGTTTAATGATGTAAGCCTTTCCCCCTTCCCCTCTACCATAAAGAAAAAGAAAAATTTGTATGGAAAATTCCTTTGTTTGTGATGTATTTAATGCGTACGGTTATGTAAACCCCTCACTTTAGCATACAAGAAAAAGAAAAGAAAACATGTTGTAGTGGGAAAATTAGTAAAAAGCATGTTTTTTGAAAGTAAGAACTTTTTTTTTGCTCTTTAAACATGTCGTATAGCAACAACGAAAATTTGAATATTTATTCAAAGAAAGAAAACAATGTTAAACTTAAAAAAGTTTTTTATTAATATACAGTGTCTCAGAATTTTAAGACAGCAATTTGAGAAAACTTGCCCCTTGGTCCAAAACAAATAAATATAAAATTTTATTCCGATTGGTATACTACAGGGCAAGGTGTAAGTAAAAATATAAAAAATATCCATGTGTAAAGTACTTTTATTATTTTATATAACAACATTTTATAACAAATGTTGTGGAACACTAAATTTTATGTCAAAATATCAAGTTAGAGCATTCAAGTAAGACCCAAAGAAATTGTTAATTTTATTTACATTACACAATGAAACTTAAATACTGGGCAAGATAAAGCAAAATTTAAAGTTATTTTAAGGATGTTTATACATTTGCTTTCTCGTGCCGAGTATTTAAGTGCTTATGCATAAGTTGTAAAAAATGGTCAAAAATATTTCTTCTAAATTTAAAGAAAAAAATTCTTTACAACATTTACTTTTACAAATCAAAGTAAACTTTTGTAATCTTCATATTCAAAAAATTTTGTTCCATTTGTTCTCTTGTAAGACCTATTCTATATTATTGACGAAAAAATGTATGCCACTGACTTTTCTTGCTTATTTATATTTTGTTTAAAAAAAAAAACATTTTTTTGTTTTGTAACATATTCAAGTACCTAGCTTGCTTAGTTTTCCAAAAAAAAATCGGTAAGTTGCATATTCCTGAACCATACAAGAAACATTGGGGCTTTTTTTTCATTTAGGGGCTATAATTTTTTATAAGCACCTATGTAACAACAATTACAAATACCTAATTAAATATTGTTTATATCTCGTTTAATATATTTTACTAAATAAAGTGTTTTTGAAATTATAAGGTGATTTAAAAAGTTTAACGCCCTGTATTTTAAGAAGAAACAGTTTGAGGACCCCTATTTATACAAACTATTTTTAAATAAAATTGGCTCAGGAATACGACCTTAAATTTTCTTACCGCAATTGGAAAAACACCCTGTATACCGGGTGCCCACGAGATCACTTTCCGGCTGCCATTTTTTTATTTCTATATTGATACTGACGAAACTTGGTACGGTTTTTATAATATTAAAAAATCATTTAAGGGTGTATTAGACAGGCTGTTACGACTTTCAGTTTCACAAAATCAAAAGTTCCATAACTGGAACTTTTGATTTTTAAGTGGGACACCTCGTATATTTTTTGTTTTACGGATTCTACAGATCATTTTTAGTCGGAATACAATATTTTCAAAACAAATGTTGGTCAAAGTTTATTTTTAAATTAAATTTTAATTTTTCATCCCGAGTGCCATGATCATTCTAAAATCACTCCTCATACTTAACTCACTTTCAGAAAAATACGAAATCGATTTTATCTTTTTAAAGGGTGTTAAGTGGGCTCTAAACTTAATTTTGTTTTACCATAGCTCAAAAACCAAAATAGGACCATATATCACTTTCATAAAATTTCTAAATGTAATGCAGTATTTCACAGCCAATCCAACGATGTACAACACTACGACACTTTAATTCATCTTCTTTTAAAAAACAACATTTATTATGTAGGAAAATGATTGCCATGAAAAAGAATATGTTGTAAAAACAATTGCTTGTGTTTCGTAAAAAGTTTAAAAAATAAAAACATTAGTTTTTACAACATATTCTTTTTCATGGCAACTACGATAGCCGCAACGAACGCCATTTAGTATCAAAAAGATCATTTTCCTACATAATTAATGTTGTTTTTTAAAAGAAGATGAAGTAAAGTGTCGTAGTGTTGTACATCGTTGGATTCGCTGCAAAATACTGCATTTATAAATTTGATGAAAGTGACATGGTCCTATTTTGGTTTTTGAGCTAGGTTAAAAACTAAAAAATGAAGTTTAGAGCCCTCTAGTAAAAAGTTTAAGAAGATAAAATCGATTTCGTATTTTTCTGAAAGTAAGTCAAGTTTGAGAAGTGATTTTATAATGATCATGGTACTCTAGATGAAAAATAAAAAATAAATTTAAAAATTGAATTTGGCCAACATTGGCTTTGAAAATATTGTATTCCGCCTAAAAATGATCTGGAAAATCTGAAAAACCAAAAATATACATAGTGTCCCATTAAAAAATCAAAAGTTCTAGTAATTTCTGGTTTAACCGGAAGTCGTAATAGCCTGTCATAAACACCCTAAAATAATTTTTGTTGGTCTAACAACTAACAACCCCGTGGTTAAATCCTATTTTTATATACCGGGTGATGCATCGCCGGGCGGGACATAGGAAATCCCATGTAATTTTTAATGGGGTCAATTATTGGCTCCCTTAATTATTTTAGAGAAAAATTCTATTGGAAGTTTATTGAAGAGCATGCAAATCTACGTCCATGGTAAAACTTTAGATTTTTCGGTTAACCCGTTTGCTTAGATGCTAATATATTTTTAAAAATTGTTACAGTATTATCGCCTCATATTTATGAACAACAATAAAAATACCAGTTAGCGTGACATTATTATAAAAAATCGTACAGTGAAAATATTAAAGTTGTATTTATACAAACGAATTAAGTTAAGTTAAACTAAACTAGAGTAACGAATTTTAAGAACTTATGACATTTATAATATTTACATGCTTCAATAAATTATTAATATTATTACAATATTTAATATGTTGGAAATAAACTTAAAATTTAAGAAATTTTTTAAATATTCCTCCATTGACTGCTAGACAATAACCCAGACATTCATAAAATTGTCTTCTTACATTGGCTAACTGGTAAATTGAAATTTTATTGCATTCTGCATAGAAAGCATCTTTTAACTCATCTAGATTAGAGTAATTTTTATCCTTGTATATCATGATTTTTCGCTCTACGATTTTTTGATAATAATAAAGTACTAAATTTCATAATGACAACGTTATAACGTCGTATCACGCTAACTGGTATTTTTATTGTTGTTCCTAAATATAAGGCGATAATAATGTAACAATTTTTAAAAGTATATTAGCATTTAACTAGCAAACGGGTTAACCGAAAAATCTAAAGTTTTTACCATGAATGTAAATTTGCATGCTCTTCAATAAACTTCAATAGAATTTTTTCTCTAAAATAATTAGGGGAGCCAATAATTGACCCCATTAAAAATTACATGGGATTTCCTATGTCCCGTCCGACGATGCATCACCCGGTATATATCAATAATAAATATAATTTACATTAATTTTTAAATTTTTAATATCACCCACCAAGCTTTGGGTGGTTTTAAAAATTATATTTTGTACCTACTCTTTATATATTTTTAAGGCTTCAGATTCTTCTTTTATGCTTTATAAGGGCTATTATCCTTTATTGTCAAAATGGATTAAAACATTATTTTTCGAATTTTTAACCAACGTTTAAAAAATTATAAGCAATTTTTCCTTGATTTTTTATTTGATTTTATTTGGTAATGTTTTGGGTATTAAAAGGTACAATTTTTTAAACGAAGACGCAAGAAATGGTAATAGAATTTATTTATAATTTAACCTAGTCTTAACAGCCAAAATCCAGCTGGAAATTTAGTTAAACGTTTCCAACGGCAAACAAGCAGCTGTACAATGCAAAACATAAATTTTAGTTTCAATAGCCCGAGACATAGTTTCCTCTTATACAATAAAAAGTTTTCACTGGGCTTTCACTACACTAATAAACGACTGCTATTGTGTGGTTGCTTTTAAACTGTGGACAATATTAAAAAGAAAAAGAAAGAACAACAAAATTTCGTAACAATTTATTTTATTTTATTATTTAGTTATCATTTAAAAGGTTTTTTATTCATTATTATTACATTAAATTAAAAAGGGTAAAACATAAGCAGCTTTCTTGGACTATTTTATTTATAATAAGTATAAACAGCCAACGTTTCGATGCTGGTTAGCATCATTTTCGTGGCTAAAAACAATAATTATTATTAGTTTGTTGAAACAAAGGAGAAAAAATTTTGTATCAACAGCCTACACTTTTAAACCACTTATACACCAAAATAAGGTTAAAAAAATAATTATTTAAAAATACTACACATGTTCCAAATATACATATATCAAGATATAATTCCTAGAAGCAATAAAATACTTAAAATCTTAATATTAAATAAAAACTAGATAAAAATATGAATTTAAACAGGTATTTTGTTTAGAATATTAAAAAAGACCGTTAAACATTAAATTACTTACAAAATAATAAAAAACAGTATTAAAAATAATTTTATATACAATTTTTGTTTTTTTTAATTACTTCTTAAGTAATTTAATCATTAACTGTCCTTATTTAAACAATCTAAAAAGGATAACTGTTAAAAAAAAAAAACAAAATAATTTAATTTAGTTTTTGGATGATATTAAGGTTTTAAGTATTTACTTGGTCATAAGAATTATATCCCGATAAACAGGGTGGCCCAATTGTCTGGTAAAGTTAAATATATCTGTTTTTTAACACGATTTATTTTTTTTACAAAAGTTGTAGAATGTTTAAACGTGCATGACCTAAAAATATTTAGATGTGTACAAAGTGTCACAAAAAAAAGTTGTGGCTAAGAAGTTAGTTTTTTTTATTGTAACCCCTATATTTGTTTACAGAATCGGATTCAGCATAAAATTTTGCCTATAGTAAGTTACTTTATTTTGGAATTTGTGGCGATGTTGTTACGCTATTTATAATTTACTGAAACTTTCGCAAAAACATGTAATCCGAAAATTAGGTAAAAACGTAAATATTTAAGATTTTTGAAAAATTCTTGACAAATATTTTTGTAATAAAGAAGAACTTTGGAATTTTAAATCAAATACCCAATATATTTTTCATCACATAAGCTATGGTTATTGCCAGAAAGAACGCATTTATCGACGTGCATAAAATTGTCCCATACCATTATTGCCCCATTTTTTGTAACGTTAAATTTAGCTTTTAATTGTTAAATAATATTCTTAATTTCCATGCAGTGAAGTTTTCAGAGGTTAATAAATGCTTTATTTCTACAAATAACCATAGCTTATATTACCTTTTTTTTAAGGGAAAAGGTGAAATTAATTAAAAATAACAAAGTTTCCTTTTATCAAGAAAATTCTTGTCATGGATTTTTAAAAATCCTTAAATATCTAAAAATCTTACATTTTTGTTAAAGAAATCGCTTATAAAACTTACCTTATTTTTATTTCTTAAATTTAAAAATGGACTAATATACAGGGTATTCCATTTAGAAAAATTGAGATTTGGTATTTTAAATATTGAGATATTGGTCATGCTATAAGAAATACCGTGTACAAGATCTGGTAGATTTTCTTACAGGAATTTATTTTGTAGTCCTCGATGTGTTAAAACTTAAAACCCCTAGCTAAGTATTATTAATAACTAATTTATTTTCGTTTTTACCCAATTTTCGGGTAACATGTTTTTAACGAAAGTTTTAGTAAATTTTAAATGGTGCGGCAACATCGCCACAAGTGCCAAATAAAATAACGTACATTATGCAAAATTTTATGCTGAGCTCGATTTTGTAAACAAAAATAGAAAGTACAATTAAAAAAAAACAACTTCTTAGCCATAACTTTTTTTTGAGACACTCTGTATACATCAAAATATTTTTAGGATATGTACGTTCAAAAACCCCACAACTTTTTAGAAAAAAATTGTTAAATCTTGTTAAACAACAGAAATATTAGACTTTCCAGACAATTGGGCAACCCTGTATATTTAAAACATGTATAATATATTTTTTTCAACTTGATTTTTGAGCATAAATGTTGAAAAGTGTATGGTGTTGATACGAAAATGTTTGTCCTTTGTTTCAAAAAACTTACAGTAATTGTTGTTTTTAGCCCTGATAATGACTCTCACTAGCATCGAAACGTTAGTCGTTTAATCTTTATATTAGTAAAATAGTCCAAGAAAACTGCTTATGTTCTATCTTTCCTAACATTATTAACTTGTGGACGCGATGATTTTTTGACTGAATAAATAATAAGTTTAAAGTTACAATTTATAATATATACGTATTAACAATATGTGTTTATTGTTGATTTGGAATGGATTGTATGTTCTATATCGGTCAGGCGAATTTATTTATTTTATGGTAATTTCTTGGCTACATGCCACAATCTACGAAAATTGGGACCTCTTTGGTGCTGGTCTCGGGGTATAGCGAGCTCACCCTGTTCAGCCCCATTGATGACCCCTATAAACTGGCCGGTCGCCTGAAACAAAATAAAGAAAACCCATATAACATATAGTATAGCATAACTAGTCTTTATAAATAAACAGGGTTTATGGAAAAAAACCAGAACGGTAGATTATCTCAGAAACCATAATATAAAAATACACCAAATTTTCTGCGAACGGGTAACTGAACATAAAAATTTCAAAAATTATATGTTTGAGGTTGCCAAGTACATAGTAGTAGTAGTATATTTTTCTCTCTAGGTTAGGCAATTTTAAATGGAATACCCTATTTTCATGCTTTATTCAAAATGAATACAAGAACGAGTAGGTATGGTCAATTATCCCAAAAACGATCTAACCGAAATTCGTCAAAATTAGTACAGGGGAGTAACTGGACATTCAAAATTCAGGAATTGCATTTTTGCAATATTTTCAAAACAAAAAACTGTTAAGGAAAGAGAATAAAAATTTAATTATGAAACATCACACATTTGTTGTGCTGAATTTAGAATGTCTAACCTGTATGAATTTTGTCGAATTTCGGTTAAATCGTTTTTGAGATAATTAACCATACCTACTGTTTCTGTATTAATTTTGATAGACGCATGATGCCATCTCCAAAATTGACAGAAGTGGAAAAACGATAATATCAGGTCATAATAAAGTTGATACAAGCAATTGATAAGAATAATAAAAAAATAGGGTATTCTATTTAAAACTTTAAAATTTCCTGATCTAGAGAGAAAACTATAAACTTGGCAACCTCACAAATACAATTTTTGAATTATTTATCTTTATTTACCTCTTCGCACAAAATTTGGCTTATTTATATTTGACGGTTTCTGGGATAATCCACCGTTTAAGTTTTTCTACTAACCCTGTACCTACATATAAGGTGATACGTTTGTAGTAAAAAGGTTCAAATTTAATCTGGGTTATGTTGTTAATGTTAATTAGTACGTCAGCTGCTAGCATTATCCATTTAGACCGTACTTATGCCCAATCTAACTAAACCCATAGCTTTACAGCTATGCACGAAGTTACAGATGTTGTTAAGAAAATTTTACATCACAAAATATAAAGAAAATTTTAAAAAATTATATATATGTCCGGAAATGGATTGTCTTCTTACAGGGTATCCAACTTAAAAAATATTTAATAACTTCTTAAATCTGCCTTATCCAATTTTAATTAAGTTTAAAAAGTTATTTGTAGATTAAAAAGGCCTTAAAAATTAATTTAATTTATTTAGTACAGGGGCGTCTATAGCGGTACTTTATTAACGAATATTTCCAAAAAAATTGACTTGTAAAAGTTTTATATTTTATTTGCATTAGGCAAGTAAGAACCCATCTTTTAAAAATTCTAACATTTTTTGTATTCCGGTTTGTTTTCTAGAAAAAAAACTTAATTTCATATGCTCGGCCCACCCAACAAACATTGGAAAAGTTATAAAATTACTTAATTTTTAAAAAAATTGGTAAATTAAATGGTAATGATAATAAATAATAAAAATAGTGCTTATGATTAATATATAAATTAAATTAATTTTAAAAATAAATGTGTATCTCTATATATGTTTCTCTTATGGTCCAGGGTTATGCATTTAAGTGGATTTTATTATTATTTTTAGTAAACAATGTAGCAAGATAAAGTAATAGTTTATTTTTACTTGCCTAATTTATCGAATTATAAAACTTGTGAAAAAATATATATTATTATGATATAAATATTCGTTATACAGAATTAATGTAAATATTGCATGGTTACCTTTGCGTGATGCTGGAGTAGGTATGTTCAGAAAAAATTAAAATCAAGTACCTCACCACAGTCACCACTTTTCTGTTTTAAACATAATAAATACGCTAGTTATGTGTATTACCTAAAAAAGTGTCCAAAAGCTTTTAAAGGAATAAATTATAACACTTAATATTTTTTAGTATTTAAATTTCGGCTTTTTAATTTTTTTTGGTTGTTTTGGTGGGGGTTTCTTTATTTCATTAGGCGATTTGCAACTCCTTAGGAGTTAATAGGGCCAAACAAGGTCAACTCGGTATTCGCTACAAGTGAAGCCATGAGAGGGGAAATTCATTCGACTGACGCGTTTGCATTGGTTACTTTTGGTATTACAGTGGGCATTGTTACTGAAATTGTAAGCAACTACACATTAAAATATTTATTTTGTTCCAAATTTATATAATAAGATACTATAGTTGTTGTGTTGTAAATTGTAAAAATACCAGTTGAAAAAGAAGGTGCTAATTTTATAATATTCGACTGCTAAATGGAAAATAAAATGTATTGTATGCAAATTACAAATTATGACGCATATTAACTAACTTGCCTTTTACACAAACTTTCTTTAACTTAAGTATAAACATAGAAAAAAGCACAGAACGTATTACTAGACATACGGTCGTACCTCAACTTGTGTGTTAGATAAAGAACACCATTACTGACAGACGGCACGCAATGCACGGTTTCAGTAGATAATATGTACTAAATTAAGTAAATTTTTACCTAAAATTACTCCAGTCTATTAGATTACCATTAAATTTTAATATCCAGGGTGGCCATTTGAAAACGAAACATAGCTAATTTTGGGCACACCAGGTTTTTAAGGAAAAACGCTCTGACCCGTCAATTTTTGATTTTAGGGAGAAACATTTTTTTAATATTTACCTCCTGAATTGCAACCCTTTAGCAGAAAGACTTACCCCCAAAATCTTAAATGGAAAAAAGGGTCAAATTTGGCAGTTGTAATTAGGGTAAAGAGACCTTCAAAATAGGGTATTACTCGACCCCTCTTTCCTTTTAAGTTTTTGGGGGTAAGTCTTACCCCCGCTATAGGAGTTGCAATTCAGGGGGTGAAAGTTACAAAAAACGTTTTCTTCCAAAATCAACGATTGACGGATCCGAGCGTTTGTCCTTGTAGTTCCCAAAATTAGCTCTGTTTCTTTTTCAAATGGAAATTTTGACAAGATGTCGTATCACCGAAAATAATAGCAGATACTTCAAACTTGGCAGTTGTAATCAGGGTCAAGAGACCTTTAAAATAAGGTAACACTTAACCCCGTTTTTCATTTAAGGAAAGTGACAAAAAATGTTTCCCCTTAAATAAAAATTAACGGCTCCGAGCGTTTTTCTTAAATGACCTGAGGGTCCAAAATTAGCTCTGTATCGTTTTCAAGAGACAAAACATATTTGTAATTTTGTATTTTTTTTTAATAATATTAATAACAGGTATTTGTTTTTTGGTTTTTGCTATCTATTGACATGCGTATAAAACACACTTACAGCCTGCCGTAGTTTCTATTTTGTCTGATTCATTGTTGATCATTCATTCATCTGATTCATTCATGTCACACATACAAAGCCCGCCGGGACCAGGACCTAACCGCCCAGCCCATTCTTTTTAGGTTGACATGTATACAATAAATAACCATCCACTTTGGTTTTTGCTACTTGTATTACATTTCCAATACATAATTAACAACTACGATCGTCAACAAAACAAATTTTTTGCGTCAACAACAAATTTGTGCTTTCATAAAAATTGTAAAAATAAAAGTTTTTAACGGCAGGTTTAACATATTACTAAACTTTGACATATTGATATTTGTTTAAGAGCAAGTTTATCTTGAGAAACTTAACCAATACTATATGAAGTCGTTAACTTCTATAATAAAACTCCGTATTTACCCTGGGTGGAAAGAGAACTTCTCAAGTTAATTAAAGCTAACAAAAGGGAAAGTGGATCGTCGACTAAATAGCACAAACCCTAACAGAAAAGATTTTGTGTAATTAGAGTGTTTGGCTATTAAGGTAGGAGCCACTAGAGTACGTGATTTGACAAAAACTTTATATTTTTTTATTTGTAAAATATTAGGTGATCACTTTTTAACAATACAAAAAAAATAGCAAGAACTGGATTGGTGATACTTTTAACAATACAGAAAAATAGCAAGAACTGGATATGTATAGGCTGTTCTATACGTCTACGGTTTACTACGAGTGTTTATATGTTGATGATATTGTAAATTTTAGATTTATTGTAGTGCAACGTCTGTTTTTATGGTTTATTTTGTTTTCTGGGAATATAAATTAAAACAAAATATTATTCAAATTATATTATATATATATTATTGTATTGCAAACGTAACATAAAGTTCTGCTACAAAAACGGAGCAAGTATTACTACTACGTGTCCCTGGGGCCTAAAGTGCTACACATTGTAACTTTGTAGGTTACAATTGCATGAATATTCAACATATTTTTTTCGTGTACCTAATTTTATTACTTTTGTGAGAAAATGGCCTTCGAAAATGTCATACTAACCGTAATTTTTTTAAATAAATGATAATAAAAAATGGCTAATGCGATTTTGTACACATATTGATGGAATTTGATATTCTTTCACCATAAAAATACAATTTCCGGTTTTACTAAAATTGATACAGAAATTGACTTTCGGCAATAAAGAAATTCAATTATTCAAATGGAAACTACTATCTTGAGCCTTTAATTTAAACTAAACACCTATTTCCTAATCTTATTTGGTAATTATATCTTATTTTTAAACTATTACCAAAGACAATTGTAGTTTCACTATAGACTCCCAGAACAATGCTAAATTTTTGGTCATCAGTTTGGACGCTGGCTTGGCTGAAATTTATGAAGCGGCAAATTATACGTACTGTTTACGTGTGTACTCGATGGATACCTGCTTTATAAATTCCACAAAGCGAGCATCCAAGCTGATGACCAAAAATTTAGCATTGTTCTGGGTGCCTATAGTGAATCTATAATTGTCTTTGCTATTACTCAGGAATACGCCCTAATTTTTTTGTCACAATTTGGAAACACCCAGTGGAGTTAAAGTTTTAAGAGTTTAGTTTAGTTAAGTTGTAAGGTTATAACAAAAAAATTCTATTAGAATATTTTTATTATAATAATTTAAAAATAATAATATAATAAAATTTCTAATAAGGGGTATCTATTATTACGTTATAAAAGAATATCCTCCTCTACTCACGGTTCCCACCAGAGAAACTTGTGGTGCCGCGGGTATGCTTCCCACTTTGTTCGTTCTTTTATCCCTAGAGTTTCTAGAATGTGGAACCTGCTGCCCGTGGAGGTCTTTCCTTCCTCCCCAAATCTTTAAGTATTTAAGCCCCGTGTCAACAAACTCCCTCTTACCTTGCTTAAGACACTCACGGTACGTTAATATTTAGGCTTTTAGCCTTCGTGGTTTGTCCAAAGATAAAAAGAAAATAATAATGCTATTTAAATAATACTGTTATAATTATAAACCTACCAACGTAAAAATATAATACATTTTTAAAGGTACTCGTATATATTACAAAATTTTTAATACACTCTAAAAGAAAACTAAGCTTAGTAAAAATACACACTTTCTATGGTTTTCTTATTGAGCTTTCGAACCCTAGTATGGATAATAAAATAGTAAAGCAGGTCGTTTATTATTTTACCAGATCCTGCACCAGACATGCTTTATTAAATATTGTACTCTTTTACGACTCCTTTTAAAGCTCTATTGTGAGCGAAATATCGTGTATCCACATAATTAAGCTAGTAGGTATAGGAAAATTATTTTAAAGAGGTTAAACACTTGTGACATCAGAAAATATCTGCGGGAATAGAATATTTAAAGATGTTTATTTGCAACCATGCGAGCAGTGGCAATGCCAGCCCCCCTAGGTTATAACGTAAAAGGCACACTAAATGGACACTACATCAATATGGGTGGTAAAGTTAGTAAACAAAATTAATTTAGCTACGTTGGGTGTGCTTTATACAGGTTGTCTTTAACAGGTGTGTACGAAAAGCTACCAAAAGCTTCGAAGATACTGGGTGTTAAAACTTTTATTTAATTCTAGTTGATTTTAAATACTTTATTTATATTTGGGTTTTTTAAAGTAGGTAGTAGTAATCAAAATCTACTGATGTTTTTGTTTTAAAATGTAGAGGGAGAAAACTGCAGTCCTTTGCTTATGTTGAAATTGCCAAAACTGATTTTCTCCGATATATTATAGGTCGGGCGAAGAATTCTTATTCTTTTATCTTTGCTTAACAAAAAGGTATACCTAGTAAATATTGCTACGAGTAACAGTTTTAAACATATTTTAAATTAGTTTCATTATTGCTTGTTTGCATGATACAGGGTGTCAAAGTTTTCAGTTAATTTTAATACTTTGACACCCTGTATCTCGATAACGATTAACCTTTTTAATAAGGTAAGTTGTGTTTAATTGTTTTATTTTTATGTAAAAAATAAGGCTACTATTTTGTACAGCCTTTTAAAGAATCCAGTGTGACCTAGAGGGAGAGAGAAGGAAATGTTTTATGTGGAATAAAAGTTTAATGTAAAATATCTTAAAAATGGTTGTCCCCAGCGATATTTACTAGGTAAACATATTTTATAAAAAAAAAGAAAAAGAAATAAGAGAATAGAAATTCTTTGCTAATTCTATAATATACAGGGGCAAAAAAGTTCTGACAGCTTTACCTTAAGCAAGGGACTGCAGGAAGCACCCTTTATATTTTACAACAAAAACATAATTATATTTTGATTCTTCACTTTGAAAACCCCCTAAAACCGAATTTGTGGAAAAAATTTATTATAATGAATAAAATATTTTAAAATAATTACAATTAAATTAAAGCTTTGACACCTTGCATCTCGCAATCGATCAAATTTTCCACTTGGGTACATTGCATTGAATCGTTGTCTTTTTGGCTAAAAATGTTCTGCTCGCCTTTGGCCACTCCAAAACCAAAAAGCTGGCGATGCCACTGAATGTATGTAATGTTAAAATTTCCAACAATTTTAAAATTGTAGCTTTTTGACTTGTAATTTTTGGCCCACGGCATCAAAGTTAAAAGTAACCCCGGCATCAGAGTTAAAAATAAACCCCAGCATCGAAGCTTTGCAACCCAATAGGTCTCTATGACGCTTGAGTAAATTATTATTTAGCATTGTGGGCTCCCCTGCTATACGCATGGTTTATACTAGCACTACATTATTTGAAATATTTTATTTTTGAGAAAATAAGGAAGGTCTGGAGGCTTGCACTATTATTATTTCAATGACTTTAAAGTATCTGGTGACCACCTGCATCACCTTTATTAACAGTTAAATATAGACTTATAGTACGTTAATTCAAAACACTTAAAATTGGCCGCAGAATACAAGAATGAAATATACAGAGTATTCCATTTAAAAACACAACCTTTATGTTACGACATAAAGGTCTTTTGTTTTAAATGCAATTGCAATGCAATTGTTTTTAGTTACGATTTTTAAATTCTCCGCGTTAAAATATTACATTGATTGGCTACTAGAATTCCCTAGAAGATGCAGGAAAAGCCAAAATATACCACTTTTTTCTTAAATGAAGTACTCTGTACAAAACAAGCATTTATTAACACCATAAATCAAGTACCGCAAAACAGTGTTTTAAAGTTAAAAGAACTAAAGAGACTTTTTGCCATAAAAGTGAAATAAAAAGTAATTTTAAACTTTTTAATCGAGGGTTTGTACAATATAGCGAACCCCAGAAAATATTTCATTTAGGGCCACTATAAATAATACTAACTACCAGATTGTACCCAAATGTTTTAAAACTTTGAACGCAGGGTTGATTCTACGATGCCTGAAATTAAATTAATTTTATCTTTTTTATAATAAACTCATTTCATCCCTGTTAAAAGAAGATAGTCAGGCTGTGCTTAAAACTTTTTGATCAAATAAATCAGTAAAAGTTAAAGTATGTCGAGGGTATGCCATAGTTTAATTATTATAAAGGCTTTTGAAAACTTTTAACAAACCCTTAACTAATTTTAAAATTTAAGTTCAAGAGCTTTCTTAACATTGGCCAAATTTGTGAATAAGAACAAAGAAAATCTAAACAATAGGAACACTTTTTTTATATTCATTTTTTAAAATTTTAATTTTAATAAAAAGGTTATAAAAAGCGTTAGGTTACTTTTCTTTGTAAAATTTTTGCACATATATTAATGTTTTAGTTTTGCAATTATACACATGTTGTCCAGTAACTTAACCAACAAACTTAAATGGATGATTTAACAGTTAAAAATAAGAAAAGAACCTTATATAAATCTATGTCCCAAATATCTTAGTTTTTGAACTACGGGGTAGTAAAAAAATAAAAAATCATTTTTTTATAATTTCATTTATAACAATTTAGATATTTTGTAAAAATTTTAAAAGATTTTTTTTGCGCCTAAAGAAATTTTTCGACTTACAGAAAAATAAAAATCACCAGTGTCGTATATTAAAAGTCTAAAAAATAATATAATAAATAAAAATGGAGGCCATTATCTTTTTAAAATAAAAACAATTTTTTTTTAACTTTTCATTTGGTTTGGAATACATTTTATCTTTTAATATTTTTTTATCAGATGTACGGTTTTCGCGTTAATAAATGCAAATATTTTTTCGGCATAGTCAAATCCCTATCTAGTTATTTTTTTACTGTAAAATGAGATACTAGCGCTACATTATGACCATACCATGACCATTAAATTTGTTTCAAAGGTATATAAATTTTATTTTTTTGATTAAAATGCAGTGTCGTACCATTTTTTATTTAAATATTTTCCCTTAACCCCTTATGGACGACAATGCTAGAAATATTGTTTATTTCCTTTATGCCACAAAATATCTTCTGATGCATAGGAGATGTCTTCCAATTTTTTAAAAAATATCCAAATTGGAATAAAAGTAATTATAAAATGGGTTTTATTTTTAATTTTTCGTAGTTCCTAAACTAAGAAGTTTAGGACAAATAGGTTATTACGGAGGGGCTTATCTCGATATTTGGCAAAAATATGTTATACCTATTGTTTGACGAGGGCAGACATTATTTATGTTATGACAAACTTGCATATCCTGATATTTTATTACAAATAATTGATGAATTTAAATATAATGCAAGTGTCAGCGGTACATCCAAAATATTGATCCCAGTTTTGTTTAAACCGTTCTCCTGAAAAGTTGTAAAAATCAAGATGGGCTTTTTCGTAAAAACAGCGGTGTTATGTTTATATATTTTTTTTCTTACTTTTTTATTGTAGAACACTCCTTAGAGTGTGTCGGTGGAGTTACTGGACACACTTTATTTAAATGTTAACAAATATTGGTTACCATTTATTATGTGTTTAATAAATAAGATTTTAAATTAGATTTAAGTAATATACGGGGTCATCCAAATTAAGTGTTTGTCATTGGTAACTTTGTTATTATTTGAAATACGAAATAGTTTAAATTAGCAAAACTAGTAGTATTTTTCTCGTTCTTTAGGACTAAAGATTAAAAAAGCCATTAACAATCGGGTTTTTAAGTTAAAGAGCAAAATAAATTATTTTTAAATGGAACACCCTATAAAATTTATTCCCATTAGAAAAACCCCTTAAAATCCTTTAAAAAGAATCTACATGTGATATGTTTAATTTATTATAGTTTCAGAAATATGGCCACCCCCAGGGATTTAAAAGTAAACTTGCAGTTTTTAAATTAAACACTCTTTGAATTGCATAACCATTAAATAGATATTTTTAAAGGTTTCAAGAAAATACTATATTTGGTATGTCTATCTCTTGTAGCTTTGGAAATATGACCATTCAAATATAAAAATTATGGTAAATTTCCATTATATCACAGGCGAGCTTGGTGCAGGGGCTAACGTACCAGCCTCTCACCGCAGCGACCCGGGTTCGAATCCCAGTTCCCTCCAGCAGGTTTTTAATAGCTCGTCACCTCACAGATGGTAATGGCAAAGCCTCTGTGTAGTATTCTGCTAATCCTGGGTAGTAGTTATTTTAAAAATGACGTCTGTGGTGGCACTACCGCGTTGTCTAAAAGGTTCTGTGAAATGCAAAACTGCATGTTTCAGTGCTTGGATAACGTTGACGAAACAGTGTAATAAATGGGTTAAACATCCAATAACCCGCCACTCACGGTACACTGGTATAAGTAAGATGTTCCAAAGATTTTAAAAAATGTAAGCTAAGAGCAATAAGTTTGGTGTCAGAAATTAAATGGGTGAAAATATCTACTATTTTCTAGATTAAGATGGCTATATTTCCAAAACTATAAAAAAATTAAAACATTAAATGTGGTATTTTTTAAAAACTTTTTAAAATACCATTTGAATATTGATACTATATACACTGTCTTTTATATACAGAATATAGTTTACTCCTGAGGATGGCCATATTTTCTTTGAGATAATGGGGTTACATTTAAAATTAACGTCAAGAAGTATATAAAATTTAAGCTGCTTACATCATGTTTTCTACCATAACCAGTAATAAATATAGTTAAAGAAATCTTTAAAAACCTGCAACTAAACGTTTAAGAAAACCATTACGTTTTCACAATAATACCATTATTTTTCCTTTATTAGTGATTAAGATAATTTTAAAAATTATTTTAAACTTTTTAGTTCCATGTGCCGTAAAAGCATGTTTTAAACTGTATTTATTTTACACTTTTTATTTCGATTTATTAAAAAAAAAATAGTTTGGTCAGAATTGAACTCACGACCTGTGAATCCGTCAGCGAAGAACCGCGCCTTAGCCCGCTTGTCCAACGAATGCAGTTAAAGTGTTGGTATAGTAATAAGCCCCTTGGTCCTTATCCATATGAGTATTACATACAAACATTCAAACATACAAGTAAAACCAATAAAAGCGTTATTAAAATGCTAATTTTAATAATTTTGTCTTATTTAAACAACTTATAACTTATTGCCGCATTAGATAAAACAACCTTCATTTTAAAGTTTTTAAACTTTTTAATCTACTTAACCAACTCTGTTAAGCAAATTGGTAGCAAAGCAAAGCAATTTAGAAAAACTATAAAAAGGCAAATTTTAACTAAGTAAGAAACGGGTAAAATTTAAGCTTGAAATACCACAACTATTAAAACTTAAATAGGATTTTTTTATTTCTATTACACAACTGGAAAAACAAAGTTTTTAATTATAAGCAAATGTTTTACGACTTTTTAAATAGTTTTTTACCAAGCCACAATTAATTATTTTGAATTTGTACCAGTAACCTGTTTAATCACATAATAAGATAATATAAGAATATACAGAGTGTGTAAAAGGTCTGTAAAAAAGCTACCACAAATTCCTTGGGCCAAAATATAACAACTTAACGCAATTTACCTTAGTCCAGAAGTTGATCGTTTAAAATATCCAGTCTTTTACAGTTTTAATTTTATTTCGGTTACTTTTAAATATTTTCATAACATTTTTTGACCAAATTTAGTATTGGAAGCAGAGGCGCACTTACAGCCTTGCCGCCCGGAGGCTATTTTATTTTCGCCGCCCCTCTCCTTATCTTTTTCCGTCTGAAAAGTTTAGAAGAGCAAAAAAAAAAAAAGGTCCTCACTTCCATTTCTTTCGATTGTAGGTACAAAGAATTCCAAATCCAACAAAAAAAAAAAAAAAGAAAAAGGTCCTCACTTCCATTTATTTGCCGCCCCCAAAATCCGCCGCCCTAGGCTTCAGCCTACTCAGCCTATTGGCAAAGGCGCCACTGATTGGAAGGTTTTTAGAGTTGGGAATCGAAAGCTGCCCATATTTTTCCTATAAAATGTAAAGGGAGCCACCTACAGTCCTATGCCTTTTTCTAAATATCATAACTTTTGGAGCTCGGTATAATATGACTTGAATAAAAATTTTCCATTTATGTTTTTACTAGGACACCCTGTAACCCGCAAACGATCAACGGTATTTTAAAAAAGCAAAGTACTGCAGGCTGCTCCCTTTACATTATATGAGGAAAATATGGGCAGCTTTCGATTACCAACCTTAAAAACCTTCCAATACCAAATTTGGTCAAAACATGTTGAAGAAAATATTTAAAACTTACCATAATAAAATTAAAACTTTGACACCCTGTATCTCCCAAAGGGTCAACTTTTGGACTAAGCTAAATTTCGTTAAATCGTTGTATTTTGGCTTAAGGAATTTGTCGTAGCTTTCTGTACAGATCTTTTAGAGACACCCTGTATAAACAGATATTTCCTTTCTAGAGCGCAACCTTATCCTAAATTATTTATTAGGGCAAAGCAACAAAAATCTTTTAGGTAAAAAAATATTTACTTAGTATATATATATATATATATATATATATATATATATATATATATATATATATATATATATACTGGGTTGGTAAAAGTACTGAAACTCTTGAATATCTTTTAAACCCCTTACGCTGCACTTACGATATTCGGTATCTGAAAATTGTTAAACATGAAGAATTTGACAGTAATATTGGCACCATTGCCAGATTGTTTTGCACTTCTTGTTTTGTTTTGTTTTAAATAAAATACCATACTTATTTTTATACCAGCAGGCCAAACTTAAGGTAGTACTACCGGTGTAAGAATTAATGTTCGGAGAGTAATAAAACTTAGCCTATTGGTACTTTATAATAGGAAAATTAACCAAATAAATGTTTAAAATTCCGCAGAGATCTCAAAAAAACTATTAATATTATAAAATGTTTGCTTTCAACATTGGTCTTTATAGGAAATTTTATTTAAATTTACTAAAACTGACGTTTAGATTTTAATGAAAGTTGTATCAATGAAAAAACAACAATTTTAAATATTTTAGTTTATTAAAAGCCTACCTTAAGAGCATATAATAAGAGTAATTAATTGTAGCTTAATTGGACTAAAAGTACATTTTAAGATTGCCTAATTAAAGATGTTTAATCAGCCTTTGTTTTAAGGCAAAATGCCTTCTAACTAGCTCAATGTCAGTCGGGGCACGTGGGTCGTGGATTGAGTAACCTAAACATTCCTTTAACTCCTGTATCAGTATCAGAAATAATTAAGTTGATAATTTGAAAGCCCTCCTATTATAGTTTACCACAAAAAAGATACTTATATATGGGCGCCACCTAAAGTCATAAATAGTGGTGGTAAACTACGAGAGGGTAGTTTCTATAGGTAAACTAAAACAAAACAAACAGATTTCAACACAAAATAAAAAAGACAACGTATAAAATATGCGTGTTCTTTATTTAAGAGGAACTTTCACTTGATTTAAAAAATGGGTTTTAGTCAGTAAAAAAAACATAAGAGACTCTAGCGCTTAACGTTTGCAAAAATTATTACATCGCTTTAACAAATATAACCAATCCAAAATTAAAAATTTAAGTATCTTAATTGATGTTAATTTACTAGTTTGATTTCGTTCAGGATGCAATATGTTGTTCTAGACAAATAAATATTAAACGGTGTACTCTTAAAGGTTTTAAACGTGTAGTCAACTTATCTGAAATCCTCTTTAAAAGGTCCACTGGATGTTGGTGTGGGATTCTCACTGGTTACAGGCTGGGGCCTACAACTCGGGATTCAGATAAGTGGCATTCACTGGTAGATCATAAAGAGGGAGCAGCTCGTACGGTAGGTTATGGCATGCCTCACAATAAGCAGGCACTTAAAATCTGGCTTCCTTAAGCGTAGGGAACAGATAAAAAATGAAACATAGAAGAAAGAAGAAGAATGAAAGGAAGAATGAAAAATAAACCGGGCTTATTTAAAACAAGATCAAATTATTAAAATCAATTCAAAGACAACGTGTTTTTGAGGTTAAGTTTCGACATTCCAAGAAAAAGGTGAATTATGCAAAAATACTAACGCAAAATATAAGTATAGAAAAAGACATACCTTTTAGGCTAAAGATGGACAAGGATTCGTGATTTTTAACAGAGATAATTCGAAATTTTTATCAAATCACAAAATTGCCTTCTACTCGTCGCTCCGGTTAGACAGAAAGTGTCATTTAAAGTCTCTAAATGTCCGACCAAAATTTGACACTTTGTCGAACCACTTCGGCGGGTAAAACTCTGAAAGGTCCTCGAAATCTGACGGCTTTCAGGCCAAAGATTTAAGAAGATAGCGAAGCCTCTAGTAGATATATGCTCGAAGAACAAAAATCAGGCTACCTTTTACAGAGTATCGTCACTCTAATGAAACGCTTGTTGTGCTCACGGGAGGTTCTACGCCACAGGAACCTTTTAGCTTAGTTTGCGATAATTAAGTCACTGCGCACTAGACGGCGCTAGGGTACCAAGTAAAATAAAATATATGCTAGGAAAGTCGTTGAAATTAAATTCGCAAACTGCACTGTTACATAATAAATAATTGAAAAGATATGGTATATGAGTGACATGTGGCAAAGCCTTCAAAATGTTATGATATGCGCGAAATTAAAACGTTCATTGCATACGAAATGTGGGAAAGTAAAATTTATGTGAGCCCAGTACGTTGCTCGGTTTAAAGATTTAGTAAGTAGATAATAATAATTTTTGCAAAAATCACAAAACATGTTTTACCAAGTGTATTTAAGTAAAAAAATTGACGACCGTAATTCAATGTATCAATATTTACCTTGGATAGGTTAGATGACACAAAATTTTTATATTTCTTCCTCAATTTATGTGCTATTTGTAATTGTTTTAATTTTTTTTTACTTTTTTAGTGAATCTCTTGCCCTTCTAAAAATATTTTTTTTTGAGTTGTCTAATAAGTTTGATTCAGACATTTTGTTATCCACTTAAGAATTGTGTCAATTGTTTCTCTTGTTTATTCATAAATAAATAAATTTTAAAAAATTAACACGGTCGGACCGCACAGAGGTCACTTCCTAAATTTTTGCGTATCATATCTATAGATTTGCCGCAGCGTTGCCAAATATAAATATCACAGTAGTCAAATTGCCTTAGGCACTTATTTGACACTTGTGGCATCCGTTATACTACCTTAATAGGTTCATAAGTTTCACAAATTTTATTTTTATTAGTTGCTAAAACCTGACAACACCACATATTTCTGTAAAAAGTATAGATGCTTTTAAATATCTCTAAAACATGTTAAGCTGCGTTTACAAAATTGGGTATTTTGAGCTCTTTGGGCATGAAAAATTAATCGGTGATATTGGCTTTGTAACTAGACTTATCAACTTTGAGCTACAGGTAAAAAATGTTATTTTAAATTTAATGACCAATTTAATTTGCGTTAAAATAAAATGGGCGTGCCAAATTTTGTAAGATTTCAAATTTTCAAAACCTAATCTTAACCGTTTGCCAAGATATAAAAACACCGCATTTTTATTTAAAATGTAGCAACACTGTTCATATAATCCATTCAAATTAAGACACAAAATGCTACAACCCGGTCAACAAAATTTGATAGACTCTAAATATACTATATAAGCAATAATTAAAAGTATATCGACCAGTAATGCAATAACAAAACAATCACTATTAGTTACCCATGTTTACGTGCCGGTATTGACGTTGAACTATCTTTGTTTCTCACATATCTTATGTTTACAATAATTTAGCTGGTTTTGTATGACAATAAGATATTATTAAAAATCACGATATTAGAGATAATTTAACCTCTACTTCAAGCACAAAAAGTTTAAAAGTCTATATTATTTTCTTTACTGCACACATGGAATCAGCACAAAAAGTCTTCATACACCATTTCAAACAAAGTCAAATAGCCAAATTTAAAAAAAAAACATAATAGATAAGGTTAATATTTTTTATACATATATTTGGTAAGTTTTCCTTATTTTACTAAAAAAATTACTTACAAAAATTCAAAGTAAAAAGTAAATGGTGCTTGAAACGGTGTACGAAGCCTTTTTGTGCTAACTGTATATTTTAAAAGTTTAATTTTAAATCTAACTCCCAAATATGGAGGCCATTTTGTATTGTTGCCTGGTTAGTCAAATGGTCCGCGGTCCGACACCAAAGAAAATAATTAAGATAGAATGATAAAAATTAGGAAAGTAATTAAATTTGACCCGTTAATTTATTGTAATAAAAATAAATAGGCCATTATAAATTTAAAAGTACGTGTAGCACAAAATCAAAAAGTTCGGCAACAATCAGAATGTCACTATTTAATTCTACATGTCCATGTCATTTTAGTTACTATATTTGATAAAGATAATAGCTTTTACGGTTTTAAAGAAATTTAAAGGTTATAGTTCTTTTTACTAATCCAATATTAGTATTATAAGTAATTTACTAAATTTTTCTACATGATGTTGTTTACCATACCTAATTTATTTTTATTTTGTTTCAGGTTTTAAAAACAAAAAAAAAAAACATTATTGGTAAGTACAAATACTTAACGTTAATTTGAATTTTTTTATCCAAATAGCCAAACATAAATTTTACTGGTTTTTGGGCAATCAGAATTATTGCCTTTAAGCATACATACTTTTATTTGCTAAAAAAATATATATTTCTTTAGAAAATTTCAATTTTAGAAAGTAAAAAGTAAAAGCAAAAATTAGGATACTTATTATTTAAGCCAAATAGGTGATAAAAACATTTAGGAACATAACATATTTTATTTTCTTTAAATTAAGCTTTAAGTATGTTTTGCAACACCAGATGCAAAGAATGCTAGATTTTTGTATAGCCTTTGTAGACTGTTTAAAGCTTTAGCACCTACAAATGTAAAACAAATAATAAAAGCGTCTCTTTGCGAAACATCAACGACTTTTTCAAACTGTTTTGGAAGAGAAACAAAAATAGGTTACCTAAAATAAAAAGAATATGTATAGACATTTTTTTAAGGTTTAATGTAAAATTGTAGTTACATTTCAAAATAATGGCTTCGGCATCCAATTGAGATACATTTAAAGACATATATTTATAAAAAGAAGCCTTAATATAAAACTTACTTGATGTATTTTAAGACACCCTGTATTATACATTATCTAAGAAATACATAGCACCAACTATTTTTTATTATTTAGCTTTTCGGCGTTACTGTAATTTCTCTTTAATTAAACTCAAACTAAAATCTTCTTAGTTATTCCTTCGTTACATTTAATATTTGCCATCATACGCAGATACTTTAATGCCTCGTTAGGTATAACACCGTCATTAGGCAGGTAGAGCCAGGAAGACAATATTTTCCTTCCCGCTCAATAAAACTTTCCTTTATTATGTTATACCTTCGTCGTCGTTTCTCAGCGATTTTAAATAACACCACCTGTGGTATCACACTCCAGATAATATTTAAAGCTTAAAAGGACAGTTCTTGTGCTGTTTAGTAAGATAAACGGGTATCTTAAATTTATTATTTTAGTTTTAAATTATTAGTTATTATAAAAGTCAAAATAAACTTAATACATTATTTTAAGTGTTGCAGTCGGCACAAGAGGTCTCATCTCATCTTATCTCACCGAGTATTTTTTTTATTTAAGGAAACAGTGGCGTTGCTAAAGTCCCCTTAACCCACCAAAATGTTTTGGTAGAACCAGTGGCTATAAACCCACTTATCCCCACCAGATCAAGCATCTTATAACTAATAATAGACAAGCCTTGACAAGTTTAATTTTTTTAGCAAGACGAAAATTTAAGTTTTATGTCGTTTGGTGGGAATATATTCTCCCAAGGAACGTTAAGGGACCTAAAAGCAAAAACAAAAAAGTTGAATTTTTTTACATAAGGAGTTTTGGGTAAATGTAGTGTTTTCTTTTATTTTTCTTATAGTTTTTTGATTACACGTATTTCAAAAATCATTGTTTATTTCATATATTTCCAGTAAAAGTATACATTTTAACAGCATAATCTTAAACTCTAAAATTTTATGTAATTGCATAATATTTTGAAATATTGCGCCTTAAAGGTCACGTAGAGCTCTGTCAAAGATTCACACATGATTCTTATAACCTACAAAATACCCAACCCAAATATAAATCCATTTTGAAAAAAAAAAATCCTATAAAGGGTAAAAATGCGATGCTACCAGATCTTTGATCCATGCTTATTTTTAAATTAAATAAAAATCTAAGAAATATTGTCTAATCTCGTCACAGACTGTCACACACAGGGCCATAGAAAGGGCATATTTTCTTTTTTTCTTTAGATAAAATATTATATAGATAGATTAAATTGATTGATTTTCGATAACGAAAGAAAAGGGGCCCTGTTTTCACAGGCCACTTTTTGAAGTTGATATTGGGCTACAAGAAGTAGTTCCACAAAAGTTTAATTGTCGTTGTCTAAACGCCCGTGTAAAAGAAGTAACATTTTAGCATTGTTGGAAACGAAACTACAAGCTGGCAACAGTAGATCACACACAAACAACTTTTATCAACTTTAAAAGTGGTCCGTGGAAACACCGCCTTAGCTATCCACGCTGCTAGCTCAAAGCAAGATGACTTTTCGCCCTTTTTCACTCAGTGAAGTTGTAAACTGTAAAATTAATTTTACATACTTGTTTTCATAAAGCTTTTAATTTGTAAGCATGTGATATTTTGTTTTTAAAAGTAAAGAGCTACTGGAAATTTCTTAAAAGCTATAAATCCACAAGGCAAACTATATACAATTCAAACTTAACTGAATCTGCTTATTTAAAATATATGCTGGTACTTAGATTAGAATATCTTGGATGTGGATTGTAATTCTTTATCACTGCAACCTGCTCAGGTTGCAGTAATAAAGAATTACAATTACAATTACAATTACATTTTGTATCATCCATTCATATGTTGGAGCACGCTATCCAAGCCGGTCTTTTTAATCGGACTCCACAAGCTTGAGACTGGCTGCTTGGTAAATGTTGCCGCCTAGGTTTTTCCTCACCCACTCTTGCAAACCGCAAACGACAAAGGGCTTCACAATAGCACCAGATGTGTTTTAAGGATTCTTCTTCTTCCCTGCAGAACCTGCATAGGTTTTCTTCTGCCAAGCCTACTAAGCTGGTACTTCCTGCGGGATTTACTTGACAGCAATATATGTTTAATGGGCAGGTAGCAGTTAAGTTCATTTAAACCATAACCTAAGTTTTAATGGTAATACTAAGCCAAAAGGTTATGCATTTTTTCGTAAGACCAAAAGTTTAGTTAGTTAAATAACTTGGACACCCTTTAATATTGTAAAACACTATTAATTTTTAGTCGCTAGCCTATACATTTATATTGTGAGCTTTATAACTTAAGACCATTTAAAAAAAAAACATGCTTTTAAATTAAGTATCATTTATTTGTGGTGTAAAAATCCGTTTCCATTAATTTTTTACCAAGTCGGCACTAACAACCAAGACTTTTTTTAGTTTAAACGTTTTTTTGTATGTTTGGGCAACCCCGAAGGCTAAAGCTTAAATACCAACATACCGGGAATGTTTTAAGCCAGATAAGAGAAAGTTTCTCAATATGGGACTAAAATACTTTATGACGATGGACAAAAGAAGGAATGCTTTTTATAAGAAGCAAAGAATTAATAAGACGATCAGCTCTTCTTTGAATGGAATTTAGGAATCCTGAGAGGGTTGGATTTGGAATACATACAGAGTGCATAAATTGGAAGGAACAAAATACTTCTAGGGTCGAAAGAGCAGAGTTTTTTGAAGCTGCCTGGCTATGGGCATTATATTTTAATTCCAGTCAAGAATATTTTTAAATGTGAGGCCGCAAGATTAAATAAAAAGTTGCTTGTTTATAAATAAGGGATGAGTATTTAATGACCTTTTAACGACAAATAATATATTTGTGTTTTAGATGCAATAAATTAGACGAGATTTTGACGCCCCAATTTATTAATTACTTTGTGGTCCTGTGTAAAGAGATCGCCCTGCGTTTGCTTTTCTTTCCAGGTTTGGTTCTAAAAAATTTAGAACTGAAGTAAAGTGTACTATAGTCAGCACAAATATAAATAATATTAGTTGTAAAAAAAACAATAAAGAATAATGTGGAAAAAAGTAAGTTGCAGTTCTGAGCTCTTAGGGTCCTCACCAGTTAAAAGACCGTAAAAAGAAGTGTAATAAGGAGAGCATCATGCCAGACCGGCACCAAAGCTTTGGGTATATCAAGAGCAATGATCTAGGATTTATCTAGAAACTTAAAGGATTTGTTCCAGTTGCGTAATATAAAGGAAAAAAGATCATGCTCTTGTGACAAAATTCATACAGCCTATCATGTATATCGTTGTGTTTTTCAATAACTTAAGGTGTTGTTACTTATTGACTTTTTATGACTTTATAAAAAAGTGGGGGAGTAAAGAGGTCTATACTTAGATAAAAGAATCTTAAATTTTTATCGTGGGAATAGATCGAATACGTGCAGCTTCCGAAAAAACGCCTGTGTTATCAAAAATTTAAAAGAGCGAAGTTAAAGTGGATGCAAGTTAAGGAGTATACTTTTTTTAAACGACCGCTGGTATGTTTTCCGGCCTTGTAGATTTTTTTAGTTTTAAATGAAAAAAATATACACTAAATATGTTTTATCTTTAGGACAATAATAAAAATTTTGAGAGAAACTGTGACAATAGTTAAAATAGGCCGTGCAGTTTTCCAAGTTTTGTGCTTGTATTTTAATAAATGTTATTAATGCGAGAAAATATGACAAGGCACAAGAGAGTAGTGTCTTAACTAAAGGAGGGCATTCTCGTCGAAATGCAAAAAGGCAAAAATAGAGAATAAATTTTCTTGACTCGGTATGCAGCATAAAAATTGTCATTAAAAAAATACATTTTTATTCCTCTTCATAATTTTTGGCATTTTTAAAAGGAATATTCACTAATAATATTTTTTTACATGGTGTATGTTATGAGATTTAGAAACTTATAATTAATAATAAGTACACACAATGAAGTTTACAGTTTTTTTTTTGTTTTAATTATAAAATATTTCTTTTAAAAAAATTCGTATATTAACACGTTTTTAAAAAAGTTTAATTTTAATCACTTTTAAACAAAAACAGTGCATTAAAAAGAGATAAATATAAAAATATACCCGTTATTAAGACACAAAGAAATTAAAAATTATAATGCCGTCATACCCCAAATGCTAAAAATAAAATGGACCTAACACATTAAATTTTAATTGGTTCTAATTTTGTTAAATTCACATAATGTGTTTTTGCTTCATTTAAATACTGCTTTTAATGCTTTGTGGAAATTAGCCTACTGAGTAAAAAAACACAAATTAAATGGGCATTGCTGACAAAAAATATATGTTTTTTTATATTTTTAATGTACAGGGTGTTTAGAAACTTAGTGGAGAATGTGTAACACTAAATTGTAAAAACACTTTATATGAATTTTTAAAGTAATAGTCATATTAAATTCTTTTAGGACTAAATGTCCAACTTTTGGAGCTACAAGTTGTTTTTATTAAATTAGTTTTTTTACAAGAACTTACATAATAGTTTGGATTTCTTTGAAATTAAGGTATTCTCTGTTATGCCTAAAAGGACATTTTTG
Source organism: Listronotus bonariensis (assembly GCA_014170235.1). Classification (NCBI taxonomy): domain Eukaryota; kingdom Metazoa; phylum Arthropoda; class Insecta; order Coleoptera; family Curculionidae; genus Listronotus; species Listronotus bonariensis. The sequence goes on along the minus strand of JACEGR010000324.1, from coordinate 192,857 downwards.
ACGATCAAGGTACCATTCAATTTTTATTTACCGGATTTCAGATCGGATTTACTAAAAATATTTTTTATTTGCATTCCCGATTAGTTTGGGACAACCTATATCTTTTAACTTCTTTTATTTGACTATGGTTGTTGCCAAAATTAATCATTTTCTTAGAATGCTATATTGCTACACGGTTCTACAGTATTAAGTATATGGTAGATATGGTAAGAATAAAGCCTATAACTTTAAACACCGGGGTATTTGCCCCTTTTTCTTTAAACAATGTATTTTGCTTTTAAAGACAAAAAAAAGGCTTTATTACTTAGGGTAGAATTAGATATCAGCTCTATGATATGACCGCCGAGAAATGGTTTATATTTATTTGCGCAAAATGCGTATATCGGAATAAAAAATATCAAAATATTACATTTCTTTAAAAGTACCCAAAAATTTCAAAAAGTTTTTTTTTATAAATACAGTAAGGTACTATTTTGTTAAATCGCTTACGAACATCACTGGTAAAAACTTGATTTTGTAAAAAATGGGTTCAAATTTATCAATTTAAAGAACATTTTGTTGTTACATTTTAACACACTGATCAGAAGTTTTTTTCAAATTTGTTTTTTTAATCTAAGTTTATCCATAGAGTTGTTGGACACCCTGTATTTACTAATTTATTTTATAAAATTTAAGCATTTATATACCTTTTGCTTACCATATTGTATTACTTTATTTGCAAGTAAAAAGTAAATATAGTTTTACATTAAAAAAAAGTTATTTTAGGTACGTGCATTTTAAAAATAAATAAAATAAAAATGCCTTAAATTTCTTAAAAAAGTTAATTTAAATCCTAACAAAGCAAACATCTAATAGTCATTGGTGCCATCTCAAAAGTAAGAATTGAACTGTAAGAAAAATAAACTTAAATAAAGAAAAATTTTAAGATTTTAAAAATTTAAGCAATAATATACAGTGTGTCCCAGGATAGGTGTTACAAAAGGACAAACGGACCAAAAATTTTTGAATTTTAAAGCGAATTTTTGGGAAAAGTGGTCGCATGGTCCAGAAATAATAAATACAAAACTTAACTTCAATTGCTATTATACAGGACAATTTATAACTAATAATATAAAAAATGTCCAGGATCTCACTACTATTATTAATAAAAAACAGCACAAAATTCTATAAGTAAATATGGTAAAGAAATAAATTTTATGTCAAAATTTAAAGTTAAATTATGAGAGTTAAAAAAATGTAATAGTCAATTTTTTCATTGTGCGTTGAAATTATACTATTGTGTAAGGGTAAGTCCGCCCCTGGCGAACTAAAGAAAGCAAATGTTTTACAAGGATACCATTTTAAACATTTCAAAGAGTCCTTACCTGCATTTATCATATTAAAAAATTATTTTATTATACCAAGAACTATAAAAGTTATTCAAGAAAAACCGATTTCCAGCGGCGTCCTTTAAAGGCACATATCTCTGTAAAGTGGGGCTGTAGAAAAAAAATGTATAGAAACTTGTCACATTATTTTTACTTGTTTTATATGAATTCGAAAGATTGCCCTCATATTCTTGGACACCCTGTATAATTAAAAAATATTTGTAAACTTAATATTTTCGTGATTTTACTTACATTTTAATTATTTTAAGCCAAATTATAGCCTTTATTGAGTATTCATCAGGTTTGAGAATCAGACTTTTATTTAATTGCCTGAAGATGTAAAGTCGGCTTATGGTTTTTATATCTTTAGAAACGAGGCACAATAAAAAAAAACACTGCTTTTATTTAGCCTAATATTTATTTTCGAGTTTTCCTTTTGTAACTATAAAGAGTTATAGTGCGTTGAGTACTTGATGCGAGAAAATTTTGTTTTTTATTTTCCTACTACTATTTACGAACTATGTCGACGGATGGGGCTAACAAGAGGACAAATGGATCAAAAATTTAGTTTTTCAAAAACATTCATTCTTTAAAACCATTTTTGCTTGTAAAAAAAATTTAAAAAGACCTAATTTTTCTTTAAGAGTAAATTATCTTCATTTTTCAACGGTTTTACCTAACTTAACCGGTTTATTTGTTTTTTGGAATTATTTGTTATTTGGTTTAAACCTAGTAATTTGAAATTTGACCCCTTCCTGACGACCGATTGATCTAAAATTCGGTAACTCTTAATCTTATTGACAATACAATATAAAATATTTTTTATGATTGTTAATCCAAGATGGTTGCCGCCACAAAATGGCGGATTACATATTTTTCCACAACTACCTCCATATGGGTATCAAATAAAAGGCCTTTATTGGTAGAATAGAACCCACCATGAAAAAATTAAAAATCCAAGATGGCCGCCGCTACAAAATGGAGGATTACATATTTTTTCCACACTACCTTAATATGGGTATTAAATGAAAGGGCTTGATTGGTAGAATAGAGCTTACTATGAAAAAAATCCAAGATGTCCGTCCCCACAAAATGGCGGATTACATATTTTTTCTACAAGTACGTCAATATAGGTATTAAATAAAAGGGCTTGATTGGTAGAATAGAGCTTACTATGAAAAAACTAAAATCCAAGATGGCCCTCGCCACAAAATGGTGGATTAAACACTTTTTTCAAAACTACCTCAATATTAAATCGTTGGTTAGTTCTGGTTGGTTATAGTATATATATATATATATATATATATATATATATATATATATATATATATATATATATATATATATATATATATATATATATATTATATATATATATATATATATATATCCCAGATTGAGCAAATGATTGGTGCGACTTGATAAGGTAAGGCTAGGACTTACTAAATTATTATTTTGGTTTTTGTACAAACCCTTTATTATGTTTATTGAAATAAAAACGGTTAAAATAAAAAAGATATATAACTTATTTATTTTTAAGCAAAATATCATTTAGAAAATTTATTTAAAATAGCAATTTAAATGACTTTATTAATGTTACTGTTGTTTCTAAGAGATTTTTAAAACTGATTTTGAAGTTATTAAAAATTAAATATTTTAAATTTTTATAATAAATAGACCCGAAAAACTTTTATAATTTGCTTTTCAAACACCACTTTCTCCAAGTTTTTGTCAAATTATGGAGTTTAATAAAAAAATATTATGGTTTTTATCGATTATGAACATTATTTTAAAGGAATTGTTTTTTTTTCACATTTTGCTTTAAAATAAAAAATAAAGGTAGAAAGTTTTTGCAAAATATTAAATTTTTGGTCCATTTATCCTCTTGTTTACCCCATTCGTGGACAGTCTGTATATTAAGCTGATTTAAAAAAAAACTTTTTTTTAAATCAAAAATATTGTTGAAAATAATAAATAAAATCTTGTAAAAGCCATGCACAGCGCTTTATATTAATATTAAGAGGCCCCCATAAAGTTTTTTATTTTTCCCTAGAATTAACATGAAAAAGCCAAAGATATCTCACATTTCGATACACAGAGCCTAGTTGCCTTTTGCGGATTTTTACAACCTCGCGCAGTGAACAAACTTGAGGCCCACCGAAAGGTTCTTGGTACATGCGCGAGTGATAAAAAGCACTAAAATAAGGGGTAGCTAAATAAAGTATTTTGATGGCTAAATTAATAATATAAAATTTAGCTAGAAAAAAATGGACATTTAGATATAATTACACATTTAGAGTTCAGAACATATTACAGAGAGGTTTAAAAACAAAATTTAAAATGTTACTACAATAAATACCGTAAACGCTTTTGTCAATATTATTAGAATATTTAAAAAAAAAAAACTTATTACGTTCTAATTATTGAAAACTGTCAGGGTAGCAAAACAGGTGAAAACATTTCAATAATTTGGTTACATTGTTAAAACTTATGTAATACATTTAGTTGATATACTTATTTATTTAACTTTCTTTTAATCAGCCCCAGATCTTAATTTTTGTAACGAGGGGAAAAACTTGCCTTATGTCGCCCTGCCTGGCCTTTTTATTGAGAAAAAATTTAAAGAGCAAAAAAATTGCTTTATTTTTAAATACCAATGTATAATAACAAATTAAAAGAGGACAAAAAAACTTTCTTTCTTTGTTATAATCGTCACTTTCTTATACATTCCATGTTTCAATTTGCCGTCCCTTGAAGGTGTCACCCGTAACAGACACCACCGTTTGCCCCCAACCCTCCTAGATTCGGGACTGCTTTTAACACTTTTTTTTGACATATAGCGTATAAGACGTTTTTAATGTTACGGTATTTTTAAAATGTATTTAAATACGGTACTGACTCAACGTCCTTCAAACGGAAAAGCGGCGATAAATTCATATAATTCTGCCCGATACTTTGTTTGGCGCCAGGCGCGTTCCCCTTCGATGTGCTTGCGCACAATTTCATTTTTTCGCCCATGAATTGTAACTTTTGTTTCGCGCAGGTAACAAGCATGGTTATCCATCGAGATCAGTGGAAGAAGCTTGTCTTCTATTTAGTTTAGAATGTTATAACTCTTTACCGGTTTATCAATAAGGCTAGACCAGATCATCATAAAATTAATCGCTCGCTAAAATTACAACTGACAGTGTGTGCACTATTAGGAATACAAAATATTATTATCGTGACTAGTTTATTGATTACACATTGACATACACTTATCTTATGCTTTTATTCTGAAAAACAATATTTATATAATTTTTTAATTATTATAATTATTTACAATTATTATCAATAAATAAACTGTTTTTTAGCTTTATCTTTAAAAGTTTATTTATAATTGTACTCTTAAGTTTGGTTCATATTGTATTCAAACAAACAACTTTTAAAGTTTATAAATTTTAAAGTTTAATAATTCTAAAATAGGACTAACATTTAAAGTTTATAAATTATAAAAGCAGCTTAATTAAAAAAAAAGAAATGAAAACGTTTTCTTTGTTTAACAAAAATTTATAAAAGTCAAGCTGCTAAATAGGTCAATCACTTCGCCAAGTGTCTACGACGTTAATAACTGCATAAAGTTTTTACCTAATATCACAAATTTAGGGTTGACGGCTTTTTTAGATTAAATTTTTAAAATATATTTTTTTTAAATTAAAGTTTTAATTTGTTTTACCCTAATTTTTACTGCTAACTTTATACCTGTTAAGTATTTTACGCAAGTGGCTAAATCAAGTAACAAAATTTAGGTAGCGATACCTAAAGAATTTCGGACTTTTATTGTCTTTATTTCTAATTATTCACACTTTTTATAAAACATTTTTATTACTTTGCTATGTTGATACTTAGATCATTTCGTAGTTTCATCGTCTTCTTTTTAATTATTTACACAACAGTCCGATCTCTGTTTATTTTTAAGTGTAAATTAAATAAATTTCTATAGCTGTAAGGTTTATATAGTAAGGTAGAGTACACACCGGTGACCGAATTGGGTACAGTCAAGCGTGAGGTTGTTAACCTAGGACGCCAGCATTGGTGTGTTTTAAAAATGGTTTTCAAATAGGGGTACTGTCACGCTTATTAACTAAAATATAAATATATTTTTTTGTTATTTTCAATAAAGACAGCTTCTTTAAATTAGGGTTTTTCCAGTGAGGTTCCCTGTGAAAAATTCTTGCTTATGTCCACTTAATGGCGTGTTCTTTAGACTAAACGTAGTGACCGATTGCAGACTTGAATAGTTTGCCTTTTTTGAGGATGTTACTTATGTTCCAGGACTCTTACATTTAACGGGCGTTCTGTTTCACAAATGTAGTATTCCCCACATTTACATGGTACTTGGTAGATGTAATCTTTCCTTTATTTAGATGTGCTTAAAAAATAAAAACTGAAACTGAAAAACTACTGAATTCTTGTATACCACATTCAGACAGGCGATTAAATTTTGGTACATGCAGCATGTAAACCACATAACACTAACTATATAATAGAAACTGCCGTGTATCCGCTTGATACATTGTTGATTGCGCCATCCCTCGGATATGTTCCTAAGCTATGCAGCTAAACAAAGACAAATAACGTAGAATTCTAACCACTAAACCCATTTTTTTTTGCTAGTGGCGCCATCTACACAATTATTAGCAAAGTAGTATTTACGGCGAAATTTAAATTAATTTTATTGAAAAGTATTACAAGGTGTTTCAACTCTATTTATACACGAAACAACTGTGCCCTGTACAAGCTAGAAAAAAACTTTAAAAAAATACGTTTTTGTAACGTTAATTTTATTGACAGTATTGGTAGATATACTAAGTGTCTAGAAAACAAAATTTTTATTCTCAAGGAAGTGTTTTTTAAATGGAACTGCATGTTTTTACCATTTTAGACTTGCTATTAAATTCTTCATTAAAAATACGTAAATTCTTTAGGATTTTTAGAATAAGTAAATTAATAAGTATCTAAAATATTAAATAATTAATTTCATGTTATCACGTTACCTGCCACTCCAAACTATTTTTAATTATTTAGAACGGATATACTATTTTTTACTTTACTTTTTACCTTTAATAATTATATCGACATGCTAGTGATATAGTAAAGATCAGCAATACGACTAAATAGTCATGATTTGTCAAAAATACAGTAAGTTCTACTTAAAAAAACTTATTAAATGGTAAACACATTTTTAACACCTTGTACAGGTACCTATACTGTCAATAAAATAAATATATTTTCCAAACAAAAACATTTTTTATTTTACGCTTTTTTTTATTAGGTATAGGGGTGAAGTTATTTTGTATATGAATAGAGTTGGGACACCCAGTATCTTCTGGTTAGTTAAGTACTATAAGTAGAAAACTTAAGTTTTAATTCTGAGATACTTAAAGAGATGGGGTTAAACGTAAACATGTTAATATCGTAATAGAAATATACTATTCTTCTGAATGACCAATTTTTTTAGTTAATGAAGAATGCATATCTGTTAAAGTATCAATGAAATTGTATGTGTTTTGCATAATTTCTTTAAGTAACTTTAAATTACAAATTTAAAGTTATTAAGTTATAAGGGATGAAAGGAAATAAAGGATAAAACAAAGTCCGGGTTATCTATAGACTGTCAACGGATGTGGTTTACAAGAGGACAAACTGATAAAAAAATCATTTTTTTAGAAAAATATTTTTCCGAAGTAAATTTTGGCTTGTATACAAAATGTGATTCACTAAGAGACAATGTTCATTTTGTATACAGGGTACAGAAACTTAAAAAACATTAATTTTTTTCCAAGAGTAAACTACCTTTATTTTCCATTTTTAGGCAAAATGTCGTTTAGAAAATTTATAAAGAATAGCATTTTAAATAACTTTATTTATTTTACAAAAGTATCACAAGGTTTTATGAAATTGATTTGGCTGTTATCAAAAGTGAATTATATTAAATTTTTATAATAATAGGTATAATAGACTAAAAAACTGTCACAACTAGAATATAAAGTTAATATCTTCACCTATTACAAAATGGCGGTACTTTAATAAATACCTAAATTTCTAATTTTGATAGCCATATTTTTGAAACTAATAAAGTTAGATGTATTTAATATGGTATTTTCTTAGAGTTCTTTTAAATATTTTTTTACTGGTGATACTGATAATAATATACAGGGTAGGACAAAAAGTACTTATTTTTTAATCAAGCACCCTGCATATTTATTTACAATTAAAATAATCTTTAAAAGGGCTTTAGAAAAATACCATATTAAGTACAGCTTACTTTATTAGTATCGAAATTATGTGCATCCAAATCAGAAATTTAGATTATTTGTAAAGTACCGCCATTATGTAATAGTTAAAGATATTGACTTTATATTCTAGGGGTATAAAGTACTCGTCAAAAGCTTTAAAAGAATATGCCACAAGACCCCACTTTCTATATATATTTTTTCTGAGATGGCGCTCATCCGCCATCTTGATTGTTGCAACTATCATTATTAGGTCAAAAGGTAGTTTATATCCTTTCATTAGTCACAGCCAAATTTTATAAGGAAAAAATTAAGGGTACAAAAGTTAGCAGTAGAAAGGACTATTTACGTCCACACTGTATGTACATTTGAGGCGAACAGTTAACCAGTAATACACCCAACACAAAAAAATATTGTCAGTGGATAACACTGTCTTTGAATAATAATAATATTAGTATTATGTAATTTGAATACAATGAAAAAGTTATTCAAACAAACCAAATTTCGATTTGACCCCGCGGCGAACTCGGTCTGTCAAAAGCTTATAAATCAATACACACGATGCTGCAGCTAACCGCTTGTACGGCACACGGTGTTACTAAGCGGTCACCCACCTAAAACTTACTGCCTTTCCATATTAGCGAAGGACGGAAATACGTGCGACGGACCAACGCTATCGAAGTGTATGGAGTCAAATCAAACCTTTCATACGCAGAGAACGGGAAAAGTCGGCAAACTCAAAGGCTTCGTATAATTATTTATATCTCTGTCCGTCAAAACCGGCTTAGTGTGTAACTGCCTTAACGGTGCCCGTCATCGCTTGACACTTATTAATCGGAGGGGTACTGGTATGTTAAGGCATTAAAGAGATTATTTAGAAACATTCCAGTCAACAATACTTTTTTTTATTGTATTAAAATAGTTATTTTTGTACCAAAGGCGTAAAATAGCACTTTTAAGCCCGCGGCGGAGCTCGGGCAACAATCAGCTGTGGGCGTAAAAGTTTTACGCCAGAAGTGCAATCAATATTTTTTGTACGACTGAAATTAATATACAAGCAATTTCTCCAGTTTTCCAAAATTTCAAATTGTAATCAGTATACTTTTAAGATATGTTTAATTAAATAAATTGTTGTTTTAATAAAATAAAAAAAAAATGGGCCATTATTTAATTTTAATATTGTTTTTCAAATTTAAAAATACGGGCGTTTTTAATACGTTTTTGCCCTAGGGAGTAAAAGTTCTATTTTATGCCCTTATTTATAAATGCAAGCGTTTTTAATACTTTTTGCTCTAGGGCGTAAATTGTATTTTACGCCCGGTCGTTACAAAAATATGTTTTTTTTATCCAGAAGAAGAAGCAATTAACAATAAAAAAATATATTGCTGAACGGCAAGTATAAATATTTACAATTAAAAGTTAAAAATAAAACTTTTTTAACTCTAAATTTAAATTTTTGATATAACCTTAATATTAATAATTATTATATAAGGTGTCCGGAAAGGTGAGGTCAAAAATAATAGAGGTAATACAGTGAGCCAAAATAATATTGGTACTTTATATAAAAAATAGTTTAATCGCGCTTCGTTAAGAAGATATTGATCTTTAAAGTTGGTACAAAAAAATCAATTATAACTGTTGAACTGTTGCCACAGTTCCGATAACAATAGGGCTACTAAATAACTTTATAGAAATGCTTCTTTTAATAGGTTACCAGTAAGTCAAAATTATACAGGGTGTGACGATTTTTTTATTTAACGTATACATTTTTAACACTGGTGACAAATTCAACATTTTGCTTTGACCCCTTAATTTCTTCATCACTTTTGTATTATTAAATTTAAATCGATATTTTAAACCGTTTTTCATAAAATCGCATTATAAGTGCAAATATACCAGCATTTTGTAAGCAATATAAAATTCAATTTTTTTCCAGAAAATTTTTAACATACGGTAAAATTCTTAAAAACAATTATTTAAATGTAATATAAAATTTAAGGGGCTTACAAACAGTGGCGTTGCTTGAGCAAAAATGAGGCGTAAGCGAAGTCGTTCCACGAGGCCCCCTTTGTCGACAAATGATCGTACCAGAAGAAAATTTGCTGAAAAAAGGTACTCACTTTTCCGGCGAGGCCCTTTACGCATAGGATAAGTCGTATCCGCCAGTTCCCTTTTGTTCTCGGTAAAAAACTTGAAAAAGGTCTCTTTTAAGGGCACATATCTCTTTAAAACGGGACTTAAGGAAAATATGCAGTAAGTATATTAAAAGTCCTCCCCCACTTTATTTTTTGAATGGGACAAGATATCGAGGTAAAAGGGTGTCATTTAAACTACTTTTTGGCGTAAAACTGATAGTTACAACATTTAAGATGGCGATGGGGTGCCATCTTAGAAAAAAAAATAAATGGAAAGCTGAGTCTTATGGCACATTATTTTAATGCTCCTGACGAGTACTTTACAACCCTAGAATATAAAGTCAATATCTTTACCTACTACAAATGGTGGTACTTTATAAATTACTTAAATACCTAAATTGGATGGCCATATTTCCGAAATTAATAAATTAGATGAATATAATGTTGTATTTTCTTAAAGCTCTTTTAAAGTTTTTTTAATGGTGATATAATAAACAGAGTGCTTTTATCAAAAAATATTCACTTTTTGTATAACATTGTATTTTATTATCAATATCACCATTAAAAAGATATTATAAAGAGCTTTAAAAAAATACCACATTAAGTATATCTAACTCTATTAGTTTCGGAAATATGGCCATTTAAATCAGGTATTTAGGTAATGTTTAAAGTACCGCCATGTTGTAGTAGGTGAAGGTATTAGCTTTATATTCTAGGGTTGTAAAGTACTCGCCAGGAGCTTTAAAATAATGTGCCATAAGACCCCCTTTCGATAAAATTTTTTGCTTAAGATGGCGCCCATCCGCCATCTTGATTGTTGCAACTATCATTTTTACGCCAAAAAGTAGTTTATGTTCTTCCATTAGTTAACCCTAATTTTTATAAAGAAAAAATGAAGGGGACAAAAGTTGGAAAGGGGGAGGACTATTTATGTCCTCACTGTATTACAGACTGCCTACATATTATTGGACACCCTGTACAAAATTTTAAGTCTCGAAAAATATTTATTAAGTATTTTAATTTCAGAGAAAAGACAAATATTATTTTGTTTAAATTCATATTTTCACAAAACAAAGAAAACATAAAAAGACTTGTTATGTTTTTGGTGGTCACTTCAAGCAAAAAAAATTACTCCTTAAGTATTTTGCATTTGTTTTGATACACCCTGTGTAATTGATAGTTTAGTCTGGTAACATATATTATTTTAATTGTATTTTATTTAAATGTTTAACCAATATTGGAATTTTACTAGTGGATGTCTATAAAAAATATTCTAATATGGCAAGAAAAACAAAAAGACTCTATTGATCAGCTCCACACATTCATTTTCTGTACATAAAAGTGTACTTTTATGCTCCCTCGCAGAAATAAAAATGCAAATTTCCAACCTTTTGTATGTTAGCAACAGGTTTTCGAGCAACCTCATTTAGGTCATGCAGTCTGAATTTTCCATTATCTCCCGCTTGGGTATAACTAAAAATAATGTTTAGTATATAACTGCAGGGTCGGTCTTTAGTTAAAATATATTGTTTGGTTGCATTGTATTGGAGAAAATAAATAATGTAACTATTTTTAGCCCAGTCATTAGGTAGTTTTACCTGGAAAGTTTTCCGGGAGTTTTGAAAATCGGCAATTTTATAGATTTCAGCCTGCTCTTTTTGAATTTCAATTTTGCCACCTCGTATCTGCGCCGCTCGCGCCGCCATATTGGAAAAATGGCGCCTAATCACAGTTTCTTTACAATATCTCCTTTCCGACACATTTTACGAGAAAAACGTTAATATACAAAATTAAACTACAGAAAATTTCCTACAATTTATGTCTTTACTTTTTTTATAAATTCAATAGTTTTTGGTGTACGAGCGCTGCAAAATACACTTCAATATGCATTTTGGAAAAAAACTCATTTCCACACCACCTAGAGGTAGAGTAAGCGACGCGTTTTTTTATCGTGGTGTCCCCAGTAGGCCTAATACACATGTGATGAACGCTTTCTAAATTTAGCGCATTCTCTAGCTATTTACTGTTCCTGACGGACCAGGCGTTGCGAGTTCGTCTTGGGCATCGATCGAGACGTCGCAGACCGATATGTCGTCCGCATCATCTGCAATGTGATTATCAGAATTATCACAAACAAGCGTGTACTCGAAAATAGTCTCTATTTCTTCCTCTTCATCGTTATCCAGTCGAACTTGAGAATTTTTATAAGCACCACTACAATTTGTACATATAACGGAGCATTTTAACCAAGCTTTTCTGCATCCACAGGCTCTCTGACATCCCTTTTTGCATTTGCAAGAAATAAGTTTTAACAAGGACTCTGGGGCTGGGGGCTCAAGTGTAGTTACAGGAATTAGCCCATTTTTCTTTCTGTTCCATCCCCATTATTCTGCATTTTTTTCATTCGAGTACAACTGCTGAACCTGGTGATAGGTTCGAATGAATGTTGTCGCGCTGCTGCTTCTGTTGGTGGTAGCGACGCAATATTAAATTTAGTTTTATATGCTGATTTTGTGAAGCATGCATGTCTATATTCATTTAAGGACATACCTTTCTTAATTTTTACATTACTGCAACCATATAATTCCAGAAGGAAACGTTCTCCTGCTTTGGCAATAATCTCTGGGTCAGCGTTTGGATTTTTAAATACCTTAATAACCTAGCTTAAATAGGGATTTTTTCGGAATACATTAATGAATTTTATTTTTCCTTGATAAAAAAGTGCACTTGTTGTATCACACCCACTGAATGCATGCAAAAACAAAATATGATCTGCCGCTGTTTTATCTATGATACTTTTAGTGGTATATATTTGTTGGGCAATTTTTCCTTTTCCTGGTTTGAGAAAATACACGTTTGATGGGGTACATAAAGCTGTCAAAAGAATAAGAAGATCTACATCTTCGCCGACCACTATTACAGTATCGTATGATGGTGAAACACGTATTGCGGTATGTATAATTAGCGTATCCGCATCTTCCATGGCTTGCAAGACCGTAAAATTCTCAGCTTCAAATTTTGTTTTTAGCATTCTAATAAGGCGGTTCTTGTTCGCTTCATTTCCCAGGAATTTATCTTGTGACACAGTTGGAATCATTGTCTCATCAAAAAGTATGTCCACTGAAGTTGTTAACCGTGATCGTCGGTATCGCTCGGCAAATTTGGTACTATGGTTTGCTACATTTTCAGGATATCCGTCGAATACGATTATGGCATTGGATTTATATTTTGATTGAACGTACGCAATGTAGTTATTGCAAATAGATGAAAATGGTTCACCGCGATGCCAAAGGACTCGGTGTAATAAGTGCCCTCCGTCGATAACATACATTGTATTGCCAAAATTTATGTTTTCACAATGTTGCTCAAATGCCTTATACATGGAAGATTTAACGCATTTACGCATGCCTTCGTCGTTGAAAAGCGATAATGGAAATGGAGCAAGTTCGTACGAAAGAAAGTTTTTAAGCTCCTCTTCAGATTCTTTTGCAATGCACATTCTTTGGAAAATTAATAATGGATTTATCGGAACAATATCACCTTCTATCAGAATGCCTGAATTCATAATACCAAGTGATTTTATTCTGTCACTCCGTTTAAATTTTACTGTATAAAAATTGCTACCAATGATGTTAGAGATACCAGTACAACCAAAATCATGAGCCATATGACAGTTTATCTTTTCATCTCCGACAACGCCAGTGCTTATTGACATAATATCCTTTACTTCTGGAAAAGGTGGATGGTTGCACAGCCAATCCATCAGTTTTTTTACATCATCATTGTCGCGACTGACCCGCGAACTTCTCATTTCGACGTGCTGCTCAGACCCAGAAAAAGCAACATTGCAAAAGTTTTCAACTTCATCGCAAATATTGTGCAAGAATACCATTCCTAAAGTCCATTTGGAAAGCACGCTGTCGTTGACTCCTCGTCCATGAGTAAGGCCGCCAAAGCATTTCATTGTCCTCATCAATGATTGCTCAATTGTCATATCTGACCATGTGCCACACCAAAATTTGTCAGAACGTCTAATTGTAAAATATCCTTTAGTTGTAAAAAGTTCGTATTCTTCAACTGTCATTCGATTTTTTAAATCAGACATGTCTTGCAAATATAAATGGCAAGATTTAGCATATAAGAAGTGACCATTGGCATGAAAAAAAGGTATCATTTTCTGAATAGTGTCAAGATGTAAATTCCAGTTGCCCATTCTTTCTGCTTCAAAAAAAAAACTGATCCAACTTGAACAACTGAGAATTTCACTTTCCTTCAACATTTTACTAAAAATATATTTATAAGCAATCGTGCCACCTCCATGCTTTCAACAAGAAACAAATATGACCTAACAATCCCCTTAATTGTTGATCCATAATTCTGCGGTGCGAGCAGAGACGGTGCAAGCCGGGGCTTGTTTAGAAGTGTTTATGAATGCAAAAGAAAAAGACTAATTGAGCAGGGTATATACTTTTTTCAGTTCCTCCGACAGATCTTTTGTTTAAGGTCAAGAGAGTCAGAAAAAACGTGGGGTGTGGATAAATATATTTTTTTGCTTGTACACCAAAAACTATTGATTTTGCAAAAACATTGTAAATACATAAATTGTAGGAAATTTTCTCTACTTTAATTTTGTATATTAATGTTTTTCTCGAAAAATGTGTCGGAAAGGAGATATTGTAAAGAAACTGTTATTAGGCGCCATTTTTCCAATATGGCGGCGCGAGCGGCGCAGATACGAGGTGGCAAAGTTGAAATTCGAAAAGAGCAGGCCGAAATCTATAAAATTGCCGATTTTCAAAACTCCCGGAAAACTTTCCAGGTAACCCCTTTTATTTGACCAAATGACTGGGCTATTTAGATTATATAAAAAATAAATTTCTAATAAAATATTATTAGGGTCAAATTCCTGGACCCTTTTTATCATTCACTACTAACAAGTTAATTTTTTAGTGTGTGGCTTCATTTTGACGAGACGCCCAACTTTTTCCTTACAACAATTTTGGTTGGTGGTAGCTATGTGGTAGCTTACAGGGGTGGCAGAAATTAAATATGTGTTTATTTTTTTTATTAATTTTTAGGATATTTATTTAAATAAGCAAAAAAAAGATTTTTCCTACAAAATGTAAGGTTTTATCAAAGAGTCCCCTACCACCAACATATATGTTTTTTCTGTTGATTAAATATTATTTATATAATTTTACACCCACATTGTCCTACAAATAGCGAGGTACGTCATCCTGGTTTTTTGATATTTATAAAATCAACATACATATTTATTCCCTGCTACCCCTGTAAGCTACCACCACCGAAAATTGTTTTACTGAACTGATTAGAAACATTTTTTATAGAAATTTTTTTTATTAAATAAGCTTAGATTTAAGCTTTTTTTTGCTACAGTTAGGAAACACCCCATACAGGGTGATTTTTAAGTTAGTTTTTATTTACACTGTGTAGAATACAAGAAAATATAAAAAATAAATAAAATTATTTCTGATATATAATTTTTAGATAAAGTGTTTTTATTACTTAACTTGTCTACCACTACAGATATTTCCACAAAATTTTGTAAATTTTTTTATCATTACACTACATTTTTTATTGTAAAACTTAGAAAAACACACCAGCGGCCTTTGAACAAGATTTTTATTGATTTTTTTTTAATAAAAAATAGCTTTTTCTTGAATGTAATATTATTTTTAAAATACTCATTTACTTTGTAGTCATAAGGTTATTTAATTTTTTTTACGGTTTTCGAGTTTTGTTTAAAGAAATTAAGGTCATTATGATGTATGGCAAAATCGTTAGAATCTGATATGGTGTTTTGATTGTAAAATTCGTTGTATTTGTATTTATATTAAACTACCTAATTACAATTTAAATTTTATTAAAAATATAAATCGGTAGGTAATTTTTTAATAAAAGCCAAAAACGAATTTTACATTCAAAACACCATATTAGATTTTAGGGATGTGGCCATACATCAAAATGGCTTTTATTTTTTAAACGAAACCAGTTCATCGGACGAAAAAGTATCATAAAACCAAATTAACTCAAAAGTTATTAAGTATTTTAAACAAAATATTGATTTGAAGAAAAAGCAGCGGCGTACTATTTTTTTTTCTTAAAAAATATCAATACAAATCTTGTTAAAACGCCACTAGATTTTTGTGGTTACAGCATAAAATGAAATGTAATGGTCAAGAGAAATAAACATCATGCGTAGTGAAAATATTAGGATAATAAAGGCATTTTTTTTCTTAAAACCAACACACCCTCTATCTCGGAAACGAAGCATTTTCGGACATTATGTTGTTAAAAACTTTTTTTATTTTTGCATTCTATACAGTATTAAAAGAAACGTACCAACTTAAAAATCACCCTGTATACACACAAATTTTGGTGGTTCTAATGCCGTTATCTTTACCTAATAATTTCTAAATATAGCATAAAATAAAAGTACTATTTGAAACAGTCTTTAATCCTCCAAATGTGTTATTTTAATATTGCACCTGCATGTTTGTTTTCCGCGTTTCAATGATTTACGACATTTAAAACGGACAGAAGCCGATTCTGATCCGTAAAACAACAAACACTTTTAAATATCTCATAAAGCGTGCTCTAAAACAGTACAACAATGTATTGAACATCGACATAAAACAGCTTATGCTGGTAGAACATATAGCAGCTAATGCCCGTATCAGCTATCCATTTAAATCTTTTATCTGCGCATATTGATTTTTCATTGAAATGATCCATGCAGGTTAAATGGCAGTGAAAAATTTTATTGGGGTAAAGGGTAGTTTATGTTTTAAACACCTTTTGATTTGTATAGGTATATGTAATAATGTAAATTGGTCAGTTTAAAACATAACAGTACATAAATTTACGGACCTTAATATATTTTTTTAAATAATTTAGTACTTGAGAAGCTCCAAATTTGTATTAAAACACAATATAAGAAGTATCTTACTATTTTTGCTGCGCGGTAAATTATTTTTGTTTAATAGGTTTTAAAATCCAAATACACGGTGATTCACTACTTATTTGACACAGTTTAAGGGCTAATTCTACAATAAGAAATATGAAGAAAACTTTATATCGTCACTGTAATTCGCAAAGTGCGTAACTCCATTTTTAGAAATTTTAGAGAAGCATTTTTTAAAGCAGAAGTTTACAGTGATGTGTGGTAGCATAAAGTAATAAAAATAGTATAAAAGAAAATATTACATTCTTTCATATTAAATTATTTTTTACCCTATGCTTCTCTAAAATTTCTTAAAATTGAGTTATGCACTTTGCGAATTACACTAACGATATGAACAACGTCTTAGTTTTTGAACAGGGTGTTAAATATTTTTAAAAGATATGTTTTCTTTATAATAACTTTTATACAAACTTAGATATTGTTTTTTTAAATTGGGGACGCCTCCTATGCACCAAGAGGTATTTTTGGTACACAAGAAAACAAAATTTGCCTTTGTCGATTATAGGGGTTTAGGGAAAATATTTTTTAAGAAAAAATGGTACACCACTGAATTTTTCCAAAATAAATTTATATTTTTAAATTTCCATTTAGTTTAAAACAAATTAATTCTTTTAACTTTTTAACAAAATTAAAATAGAAAAAAACTACTTGCTGCTTGTAATTTTCTTGCACTGCAAGGTCGCATCTCTCGAAACCTATTTTAATTTTGTTGAATGTTTTCGGCTGCTTGTTAATATTATTTTCTCGTTAAGTATTGGTAATGAACCTAGGTTCGTCTGTTTTTTACACTACCGATAGAGGGCGTAATGGACAATAAACTTATAAGTTAATTTAAAATTTTTGCGTCCTATAGCTTGTTGTTATCGCCCATACTGTACTAATGAGAACCAGTATAGTTCTTCTGCGGTTGGTGATCTCAATTAGCCCCGAAAAAACATCTCCGACTAGTGTAAAAATCTGCATCTCCAGGTTGAACGGTGTCCTGAGAGATGCGACCTTGCAGTGCAAGGAAATAACAAGCAGTAAGGAGTTTTTTTCCATTTCAATTTTCTGGAATGATTTTGACTGCTTGTTAAGAATACTTTCTTGTTAAGTCTTGACTTTTTTATTTTATACACGGTTTTCGCGTAAATAAATAAAAAAATTTGGCATGATCAAATCTCTATCTAATTAAAAAATAAATAATAAAGGTAAATTTTTACCTCGGAATTTAATATTATCGATACGAAATGACGCGAAAACCGTGCATTAAATAAAAAGAGTCAAAAAATAAAATTTGTTTCAAATCCAATTGGATTTTTAAAAATTATTTTTATTTTAGAAAAATGCAGTGGCGTACCATTTTTTATTAAAAAATACTTAGTTTTAGCCTCTCATAGACGACACTGTTAATTTTTTTTTCTTGTTTGCCCAAAAGTTTTTCCTGGTGCATAAGAGGCGTCCCCCAAATTTTTTTTTAAATAACTAAGTTGATATAAAAGTTAATATAATAAAAACAATATTTTTTCATAATATTTAAAACCTGTAGTTCAACAACTAAGACGTTAAGGGACGCGAATATCACGATATGCTTTTGCATTACAATTTTAAAGAAGCTAGACGCATTAGTGAAGAACGTTCGATCGAAGGCTACCAGGTAAAAAAATATTTGCAAAAGACTTTTCAAAACTTCTTAAAAAGGGAGGGTAGTTCCTACTTTTAACAATCGCGGGAGACATTGTAAAGTTAGAGTAAAAACCGAAAATATTTTTTTTATTTATTTGACAAGGATTCGACACAAACTACAAAAGTTTTGTGATTACATTTAACTGTATCTTTATGCGTTTTACTAATGTTGTTTTTTTTTCTTGTTTTGGTGCAAGGCATCGTTTTACAAGTGACTGATAATTGTGGGTATTCGTGGTGTATATCGCCAAGTCCTGTTAGTTTGTTTTTATGTAATGTACTGAAAGCGTTAATAAATAAAAAATATTAGCCACAGAAATTGCGTCAAACTATTTAGTAATTTAAGGTTTAATTTTTAACAAATATCATACCAACATAAACAATTCGATGAGTTAGCTTTGGTCCTTGTGCGCTTGTATCCCTGTTGTGTTGCAACGTTGCCAAATGCCAAAAATTAGTTATTTACGACTTACTTTTTTTGAAAACGATTGATTTTCGGACAAAATTTATTATGTTATAAACTTTATTGCTTAGAATAATAAAAGAAATAACCTCTTAAAGTTACGAACATCATATCTCTAACACTCTGTATAAATATAACATATTTGGATCAGAATACTTTTTAAAATTAATAAATAGGCAGTAAAAATTGTGAGGTACTTTAAAAATTGTGATTTACCAAAAACTGCGTTTTGATGTGGTGCTCCTTATTTATCTTTTGGTTTGATTTTAAATTAGGGCTATCATAAGCCTAATCACACTTAAATAATAATTTGCAACCAAAAAGTTTAAAGCTTGTATTCTATGATGAGGTTTTTTTGGAAATTGTGGACAGTCGTACTTTTAATTAGGTGCGAATTTATCAATATTTAACCAAATATGACACACATTTTATTTAAAATCGATAAAAAAACTTTGCACCAAATATTTTTATATCAGGTGCACATGCAATTAGAAGCCGGCTTGTTATTTTCTTTAAAGGAAAACAAAACATATTTTTACAATGGATTTTTGACCACACATTTATTAGCGGTTTGAGAATATAAAAACAAAACAAAAAAATTAAAATAGTATAGTTAGTTTTCTAATAATTCAAAACAAGAAAATAAAAAGATTTTACTTTTTAATGTGGTATAAATGCCACATTATTCTATAGATATGACAACAACTTCCTATTTAAAAGCCTTAGGATAAACTGAAATTTAAATAATAGTATTTTCGTTTTGGATAATGTATTTTTAATATCTTGTAATAGCTAAATCGATCATCGTGTATTTCCATTTTATCCTAACATTATTCAAAGGTATTTGCTAGGTAAATGCTTGTCATCTATATAATTTTAATATTTTTCTATAATCTTTTTATTTAAAAAGTATAGGTACTCGCACACATGTACCCTTTTTGTGTTGCGCAATATAGAATATGGACTTATTCTGGTATTTCACAGTGTGAACATTGCTGCAAGTTTAAAAATTGCGTCATTTTTAAAATTTTCTTAACACTTTCTGAGTTGCGTACACTCTAAAAATTGCTATGTGTGAACAGTTAAAGTTACCAACCATACCTGCGCAAGATCAAAATGCACTGATGGGTTGGTGAATATCGAGTGACGCAATATTTGTCTTGTGCAGTTTCTACGAGAAAAGGTGCGGAAAAGTAGAGGTTAAGGTGGATTTACGCAGCAAAATAATATAAAATAAATTAAATTTAAATAACATAAAATAAAATAAGAAATAATAATTTGTCCCATTTATACACTAAATAGAATAAAAATAATAAAAATAGGGTTATGCTCATGCGCAGTTTACAATTCTAGTTATAGATATCTAAAATTATAGTTTTAGGGACCCCACATTTTAAAAATAATTTAGATGTCTTTAAGTTTATTTAAAAACTTTAAAATGATTTTTTATCTGGAATTCAACACAAGTTTGTATTTGAAAATAGTGAAACGACTTTTTTTATCTTTATGACATCTCACGAAAGCTTATGCCTAAATACCAGTGTACCGTGAGTGCCGGGTTACTGGATGTTTAACCCATTATTGTCGTGTTCCGTCAACGTTATTCAAGCACTGAAACATGCAGTTTTTGCATTTCACAGCGCCTTTTAGACAACGCGGTAGTGCCACCACGGACGTTATTTTTAAATACCTGCTACCTAGGAATGGCATAATACTACACAGTGGTTTGCCATTGCCAACTGTGAGGTGACGAGCAATGAAAAATCCGATGTCCGACTCCGAGATTCGAACCCGGATCGCTGCGGTGAGAGGCTGACACGTTAGCCCCTGCACCACTGCTCGCCACAATTTATTAGCTTATTAAAAAGTGGCAACATATGTTTTTGCAATAAAAATGGCATACTGTGTGTGAATACCGTTGCAAATCTTAAACTTTTTCTTGACACTTTTTACTTGCACAATTTTTTTATGGAGCTATTTTTAAAGATTTGTAATGCATGTGTAAATATAAGATATATTTTATTATTGCGATATAAAAAGTTGCTCCAGAAAAGTGAACAGGGTGGCGTCTTTTCGTTGATCTTGCAGGGTATAGCAAAAACTAAAAAAGATGGAACAAATCTGATTGCGCAACCTTCATTTCAATTTTTGAAACAGATTTATGAGTTTAGGTAAATAATGGGTAACTTGATTTGTTTTGGAGATACAGAATGTTTAATAATTTTTGTCAATTTGGCTAGGCACTTGAAATTTGCTTAATATTAGAGAAAGAAAAAATTAAATAAAAAGTTTTAGGGATTATTACATAGAATTCAGTGGCGTACCTATATTTTATCCGTTGACTTTTATTTTAAAGGTATAACACAAAGTTAAGTTTTTTAAAATAAAACAACCTTATATATTGGTACCAGTTTAAAGTTGCCTTAAAATTTGTAAAAAAAAATACAACATCCGATATTATATTTAATTTGTCATAGTTTCAGAAATATACCCATCGTCAGGGGTTCGATAATAAAAGGGCATTTTTAAAAGAAACACCTTGTCTATTTTGTCACCAATAAAAAGACATTTTACAGACCTTTAAAAATTTACCACTTTTAAAATAATTTTCTCTAATAGTTTTTTAAATATGAGCTTCCAACTCTAGGCATGTTACAAGTGCCTTGACAAATTGACAAGATTTTAAAAACACTCTGTATTTTCAAAACGAATTTAAGTGAGCCATGATTTACTTTAAATATTAAATTTATTTCAAAATTTAAATTGAGATTGTGCAATCAAATTTTGTTCTATTTCTTTTAGTTTTTACTTACCCTGCAAGGTCAACAAAAGGCGCCATCACATGTGTGCGAGGACCTTAAGCCAATTTTTTTTTTCAAATTTGTGGAGAAAGTTGTTATTTTTTAATTTACATAATCTTTTTTAATGATCCTCTGGTGCCTAATTGTTGTATTGCTTATTTTTTATAATACCTATACGTTTTTAACAAAAATTTCTTGAAAGGATGACGAATGCAAAAGTATTTACTGTAGGCCTAATTAATTAAAAATGCACAAAATGTTTTTTTATTTTCAATACTTAGCTACTTTTTGTTATATTGTGAATTGTTTTGATGAACCTAACGGTATATTTTACGCTCTTTGAAATTAAGTGTCATTTGTGAAACTTGAACTGGTTTGCCGGTACATCCCTTGACTAATAAAAAAATGCAGATTAATTTAAATTGTTTAGATATTTAATTACTTTTATTAATTCTAGTGCGCGTCGATGGGCCGCTAAACAAATATTTCTGAGAAAAATGTACAGTGCGTTCAATCTAACTTGTTCACGTTTTAAATGTCTATATCTTTTTTATTTCTAAACTTTAAAAAAACCCAAAATCAACTTTTACAGTGAATTTATCAGGATTTTTTTTTCTGGTATAAAGATTACACAAAATAATTATATAAACAGAATATATTGACATATCTTACATTTTTTTTAAATGGGACACCCTGTATATTATACCACCTTTAAAAAGGACTTTTAATGATCTTTACAGAAAAAAACTTTATAATTCACTGTACAAATAAGTTTCTGAATCATTTTTTTTAGTTAATAAATAAAAAGTTATAAACATTTAAAATGTGGACAAGTTAGATTGGACGCATTTAGGACGCACTGTACGCTGCTGGCTCTTATGCTTTTTTAAATATTTTATTTAAATTGTGCAGATGAGAAAGTTATTTGTTTTCTTTTTTTATATGTTTTTTTACTTTTCAAGACAAACAACGAATTGCGTATTTCTGGACTACACAAGAAAATCAGAAAAAAATTAAAGCAATTAGTTTAGTTAAATTTAGTTTAATATTATATTTATTTAATTAAGTATCCACATGAGTTATTTCATAATTATTGTTATTAAATATTATGAAAACTAATTTTCAAAAGAAATGTTTTCTATATTTATTAGGTATTTTAAAAGTTTACACTTTTTTCGAAATCTTAACAAGATACGAAAAATAATAAAAGACGAATAATTTTTATTTGATTAATTGGAATAAAATATAACATATTCTCGAAGACCACTGGCGTAAATTTTTTAAGACATAGTAGTTTAGGTTCCTCTTGAGACGCCACTGAAATTAAATTTTGGGGCTAATTTAACCTTATTGCTTTAAAGAACATAGCTAAATTTTATTTTATTCTGTTTTTAGCTTAAAAACATGCAAATCCGGAACTTTGTACATATAAACTGATTTTCTTGTGTAGATGTAGAATCACATCCACAAATATACGAACAAAACTTTTAAACACCGGGTATATTTTAGCCATGTTTGTGTTGGTAAAAATATAATATGAAATGCTATTACATAGGGACTTATAATAAAATGCCAAACAAAATATTTCAAATTACAAAGGAAAAAGCGAATGCTGTCAAAGGCACTGACCCTTGAACGATTCCAAGCATCTATCATTGCCATTTTCACTCTCCAACTTTTTCTTTTTAATGGCACACAAGCAAAAAGAATAAATGGTTTTAACCCTGGATAAATAATATGAGCATAAATTTATTTTTACATTTTTTCGTTATGCAACACTTCTTTATTTCCAGCACGTAAATATAATAAAGTTAAATGGTGTCGTTAATGAAGCCTTTTCTTCGAAAAATTCCAAAAACAGCTTTCATTTTGATTGTTTTTTATATAATTTAAAATCAGAGACTTTCTAGAGGGGACAAATATTTATTTGTATTCTTTAAACAATATAAATGGTCAAAAGAAAAAAACTTCATAATAACATATCATAAACGTCCTACTTTTCGAACTGCAGGGTGTTAAATTTTTTAATAAATAATCAATTTTTTGTTTTACCTTTTACACCAGTATAAATATTTGAAGAAATTTAAGAGAGATCTCATAGAAAAAAATATATTTTATAAAAAAAAACAATAATTTTTACCTGTGGTGCTAAAGGTATTTACGAGAAATATACAGGGTGATTCATAAATTGATCACGAAACTTAAGGGGTGATTCTATTTGACCAAATAAGGGTAGAGCCTCATTTAATTTTTTTCAAAATGTCATTCGTTTTCGAGTTACAAGCCGTCAAAGTTCAATTTTTATTTTGGTTTTATCGCTATATTACATTTATTTTTTAACCAATGCAGGTAATATTTGGCATACAAATTAAGCTTTGCAAATTCTAAAATTCTAAGACAAAAGTACTTTTTTAAATACCGCCAGAGGGCACTGCCTAAAACCTAAAATTTATTTACATCATATTTTTTTATTTTAACAGATATCGCAAAGCTGGGGGTGCCATTTTATAGACAATCAAAAACTTAAAAAATAAGGTACTCCCTATTAAAGTCGATAAACCTCACCGTTTAGGCACCAATAGACATCAAAGTTTTTACCAATTTCAATCAAATTACCTACATACATTCAGGGTGTCCAGTAACTCAACCGACAACCCTAACCAAACCATTCTACAATAAAAAATAAGAAAAAAACTAAGACGTTTAGGACATAGGTTTATATGAAGATTTTTTCTATTTTCTGTTGTGGAATCGCCCTGTAAAATTTGTCGGTTGAGTTACTGGACACCCTGTATGTATTTAGGTAATTTGATTGAAATTGATGAAAATTTTGATGTCTATTGGTGCCTAAACGGTAAGGTTTATCGATTTTAATAAAGAGTATCTTATGTTTAAAGTTTTTAATTACCTATATAATGGCGTCTCCAGCTTTGCGATATCTGTTAAAATAAAAAAGTTATGATGTAAATAAATTTTAAGTTTTAAGTAAAGTCCCTCTGGCGGTATTTAAAAAAGTACTTTTGTCTTTAAATTTTAGAACCTGCAAAGCTCGATTTGTGTGCCAAATGTCAACTGGATCGGTTAAAAAATAAATGCAATATGGCGAAAACACCAAAATAAAAATTTAACTTTGACGGCTTGTAACTCGAAAACGAATGACATTTTTAAAAAAATATTATATGAAGCTCTACCCTTATTTTGTCAAGCAGAATCACGAACTTAAGTTTAGTGATCAATTTTGAATCACCCTGTATTTTAGAAAAAAATTGGGAAGTCACTGCTCTTTCCTGAAATTACAACTACCTTATTAAATTTCTATTTACTTTTAAACAAATTTAAATTTTAATCTTTTTTATTCGAAGTATGGTTTTCGCGTAAATAAATACAGAGCATTTCTTGGATTTTAATATTGCTAAAATCTAACTTTACAGTAAATAAAAAAAATCCTACGAGAAAGATTGTTCAATACATGCATATTTTTTAATTTATGCTTGTATAATATTTAGTAGAGCAAACTAAAACATAACTCATCATCAGTGTAGAATGAGATTACGATTTTATCAAAAATACTTACGCAAAAACTGTACATCCTTTAAAAAAAAGTTAAAAAATAAGTAAAGAGTCCAAATTTTTAAAACCAAACGGATATCCAAAATAATATTTCTTTTTGGGAGAGTGCTGTGGCGTACCATACCAAAATTTATAAACTGCGAAAGTTAACAATACTTTATTAGTTTTAATTCTAAATTGTGTTTTTTTATTAACAAACCTTTGGCACAATGTTTAATGAACAAAAATTCTAGGGAAAAAATAATAGAAATATAATTTCTATGATTTTTTTTGCTTTACCAAGGATAACTGTAGTTTCACCACAAACAAATAAAAACCATAATATTTGAGGAATGCTTAACAAAGTTAATAGTTTCAAATTAAATGTTTGTTCAGTTTTGGGTTATTATTAAAGAAGCTAATTGACTTAATATTTTTTTAAAAGTACATTATTGAATAGAAAAAAATGTACATTTGCTGCGACCTGAATAAAAGTTAAATAAAATATCTTAGGTAAATCATATAAGTGTCTTTTAATAAACCAATAAAAATAAATTTAAAAAATAGCTTTATTTCTATTCTCAAAAAAAATACCAAAAGTATTTTAAGACATAGTAAACAGTTTTTAAGGAATAGCTGTTATAAGTACATATTTTTAATTTTCGCCAGCAAGAACTTTATCATTAGTCTTTTGTTACAAACAATATAACCATAAATTAAATTAAATAAAGCCGTAAACAAATAAAGCATTAAAATATTTTTATCTAAAGTTTCAGTTGTTTATAGCATAAACTGGGTTAAATCTATATTTTATTTGATTTCTTGCAAACCCTGCTTTCTCAAAATTTAATTTTAAAAAATCTTGCTTTTCAGGTCTGTACGTGCATTTAATATAGAAAATCTTAGCTTTATAAAAATCTAATACAAAGACTGAGAACTAAATCTTGGGTAAGAATGAATGAAAAGCATTTCAATGAACTAAAATAAAAAAGCCATAAAATGTGACCTCAATAGAGCCTGTAAATATTTGCTGCTTAAAAAAACTAAGTTGTTTTTATGAATTCTTTCATAAATTTTTAAAGAGCTTGTAAATATCATTATTTATCATTGAAACTATTCATATTATCGCAAAAGTTTTTAAAATAAATTTATTTATTTACAAATTCTTTACAAAATAAACAAGTAAGTAATTTGCTTTTAATACAAGCTTTCGCACAAGCAATATTTTTAAATATTTTTCAAAGATCGGGGGTATTTATTTTGTATACCGGTAAATTAAAATTTTCCTGTTACTAAATCAATAATTAATTATTGTTACAAACCATGATAATTTTACAGCTCTTTTAATTGGTCTTTAATTCTTTTTATAATCATATTTTAAATAAAACTTGCTTTCTACCTAGTATATCGATATATCAGAAATTAAGGAAATAATTAAAATACAATTAAAAGTGTATAAAATAAACAAAAACCCTAAAATAGTAAATAGCCCAATAATGCTTATAATTACTAGTCAGTTACGAAAGCGCGTCAACAGCACAACCATGGTATTCGGTCGATAATGCGACGTAACATTTCTTAAACCTTTTTAAGTTTTTATACAGTATGTTCACGAATGGACTTTACAATGGGACAAATGGACCAAAAATTTAAATGTTTAAAACAGTTGTGTATGGCAACTGCTTCTTAAAAAAAACAAGATTCACAGTAAGAAATTTGTTTTGTTTTGTACAGGGCCTCAAAAACTACAAAGATGTGAAAATGGACCAAGACAAAAACAACTTTTATTTTTACTAATTTAGCAAAATGTCAAATAAAAAAGGTTTTTAGAATATAACGAGTATCTGATATCTGAAATTTCACATAAAATAAACAAAAAAATTTTGGTATCATATTATTTTAATCATGTTTTACACCATTTTTACGTAATTTACCTGGTTTAACATATTTGACAAACTTTGACATTAATTATTGTGTTGTATTAATACAAGTTAAATTACGTATAAAAGGTAAAAAAATGATTTAAAAGATATGACCCCAAAAACAAAATTTTATTTATTTTATGTAAAATTTTAGATCCTTTTTAAATAATTCTTAACACCTTTTTGAAAAACAACATTTTGCCAAATTATTAAAAAACAAAACAAATTTCTCAACGTTAATCTGGGTTTTGTTTAACAAGCAAAATTAGTTGCCATTTAGCCACTTTCTTTAACATTAAATTTAGGTCCATTTGTCCTATTGCAAAGGTCATCCGTGGACAAACTGTATACGGATACAGTATTAGTCCCTGGGTCAGTAAAAAATTACTTTATAATAATAACACTTCTAAAACCTCTTTAGGGGAGTTCCATTTGACAGTACACCACAAATATTCATTCCGCCATATATGGAAGCGGCCCACCCCTCAATGTCAATTGTTTCGTTTCAGGCTGGGCCAACACGTCACTTATTTTTGTCGGACAAGCTTACCACAATATTTTACAGGCAATTTTTAAACATTGTGTCGAAAATCGTAAAGGTTAGAGTTTCGGAACCCGCCCAATCCGATACTCAAAACTTGTACATGGGTCTTAAATGTTAGTAGCATCCTTTATTTAATGAAAAGTTAATTTCCAACGTTTAAACTAATTTTTGCGATTTTCACAAAAAATTTAAATGCATTGATATTTCTTTTTTCAGATGATATAATAAAGCATCAAAAAACAAAAAAAATTGTAAAAACCCCAAATCAATATCGTTATCTGTTTAAGAGATATGAATAAAAATAGATGTTAATTACTAAAAACTGTCGCAGCAATTCTTCTAATTTCATGACCAATAATTTAAATCACTCTCAAAAGCACTTTTAAGATATTTTTTATATATGTCGACAAAACCTGTTTTTGACATTAAAAAAACTTACAAACATGATTAAATTAAATACTACAAACTTTGTAGGAAAAGTTATTATTTCAAAAATATTATTTTTTTAGTAAAACTCAAATAACTATTAAACAAAACGGACTATACCGACCTATATAATAGTATTATACAAAGAAGTCAAGAGATCCAATTTGTATTTGGTACGCGCACATACGTTGGCATTGAACGGGCGGTACGGATCGCAAAAAAATAGTTTTGGTGAAATTAAATAAAGCAGTGCACCAATGTGCAGGCGGTTGGCACTGGATTTAAAAAATTCCGCGGAAATATAGCAACTTTAATTAAAATCCGGCCATTACCGTTTCATATGTGCGATTCAGGTCAGAAATTATTTTGACATTATTTGACAAAAATTTAAGCCGATTCCTACCGAAGGGTTTTAAGCCAGTGGTTTTGTACCGGTGAAAGGCGCTCACTTTTAATATTTACCTATGGTTTACTCATAACTTGCATGTGCGTGTGTGTCATTTAATTTCACTAAAACTATTTTTTCTGATCCGTACCGTCAGTCCGATGCCGACGTATGTGCGCATACCTTAAATGGGAATTAAAAAAAACATATATATATATATATATATATATATATATATATATATATATATATATATATATATATATATATATATATAGGGGTTTAAACTATATTTATACACCAAATGTACCCTGTACAAGATACAAAGATAAACGTAAAATAAAAAAGGTTTTGAATTCTCTCTTTTTACTGACAATACTAGTTAATATACAAGGTGTCTTAAAAACATAATTTTTATTGTCAAGTAGGTTGTTATAAATGGAACATCCTGTATATTTTAACAAATTTTATATTTTTTATATACATATATATATTTATATACATATATATATATTTATATATATATATATATATATATATATATATATATATATATATATATATATATATATATATATATATATATATATATTTCTTTCTTCACCTTTAATTGGTAATGAATATATCAGCATATTGCTGATATCTTAAAAACTCAGCAATAATTGACTTATAGTGTGTTAAACATTTCTGGTGTAGAATTTAATACAGAGTGAAAATTTGGTAAAATATACAGGATGTTCCATTTATAACAACCTACTTGACAATAAAAATTATGTTTTTAAGACACCTTGTATATTAACTAGTATTGTCAGTAAAAGAGAGAATTCAAAACCTTTTTATTTTACGTTTATCTTTGTAACTTGTACAGGGTACATGTGGTGTATAATATAGTTTAAACCCTCTATATATATATATATATATATAATATATATATATATTAAAGCAAAAAGGAAAAATTCCCTACTGTCTTGGTGTATAATAAAAATATTTTACTCCCTTTAAAGACAGTTAAAAGAAAACGTCTTGCTTTTCTATGCTATCCACCACGACTCTCTCCCCAGACCGGTTTCGCCTGCCTGGCTATGTAGCCACCCCGCTACAATTGATGCTCGTATTTACTGAATGCGATTTCAGTAGGGCATCAACGGCAGGATTTAATATCCTACCGCTGGACAACGAAACTTGTCTACTAAGAGGACGCTGGTTTCCTATGCTATTCGCCACGACTCGATACAGCCTCACTGAGGAGTCCTGTAAGGCAGGCGAAACCGGTCTGGGGAGAGAGTCGTGGTGGATAGCATAGAAAAGCAGGACGTTTTCTTTAACTGTCTTTAAAGGGAGTAAAATATTTTGTATTATACACCAAGACAGTAGGGAATTTTTCCTTTTGCTTTATATATATATATATATATATTTATTATATATATATATATATATATATATATATATATATATATATATATATATATTATATATATATATATATATATATATATATATTTTATATATATGTATATATATATATATATATATATATATATATATATATATATATATATATATATATATATATATATATATATATATATATATATATATATATATATATATATATATATATATATATATATAGGGGTTTAAACTATATTTATACACCAAATGCACCCTGTACAAGATACAAAGATAAACGTAAAATAAAAAAGGTTTTGAATTCTCTCTTTTTACTGACAATACTAGTTACTATACAAGGTGTCTTAAAATATATTAAAGTATATTTTTGTTAAAGTATATTTTAACAAATTTTCACTCTGTATTAAATTCTACACCAGAAATGTTTAACACACTATAAGTCAATTATTGCTGGTTTTTAAGATATCAGCAATATGCTGATATATTCATTACCAATTAAAGGTGAAGAAAGAAAATTATACTTGGGTTCTAATTATTTTAATATAAAACATGTAACTAATTATATTCTATTGTAAAAACTACCAATAGGTTTGTCCGCATTTTAGTTTATTTTAGACACATACATATTTACTAAAAACCCTTATTGCTATTCAGAACTTTAAAATATATTTTTTTTAAACCTAAAAAAAAATAATTAAAACATAAACTGTCTTTATGGGCTGCCTTTAAAATAATAATTTTGGGTTTTTATAAGATTTTAGTTCTAGTCTAGATAGATAAGTCAGTTTAAAAGTTGTCTGTGATCTATTTGTTGGCTGATATTGATAAAAAGAAACAAATGCCATATAATTTAGGTTATGTTTGTGACTTTTTATAGTGTCATAAAAAAATTCTGCCGACATTTATAAGAAATATCCTAAAAGTTCTATCAAGAGTGATTTAAATTAGTGGTCATATGTTTTGAGGAATTGCTACGACAGTTTTTAGTAATAACATCTACTTTTATTCATATCTCTAAAACGGATAACAATATTGATTTGGGCCTTTCACCATCTTTTATGTTTTTGACGCTTTATTATTTGATCTGAAAAAAGAAATATCAATACATTAAAAGTTTTTGGAAAAATCGCAAAAATTTTCAACTTTATCAAGTGATATTATACTTTATTAAAAGAGTACCTAAATGCTTTTTTAAACAAGACTTACTTTATTAAAATCGGTTAAGTAACACAAAAGTTGTAAAAAAATTCCAATCAATATTCGTTCCTTTTCCTACTTCTTATTTCCCAATATACAAAAAATGCTTCCTATTTTTTTTTTTTGAAATTGTAATAAACTTCACAACAATCAAATTCATCCCTTTTTCTACTCCTTATTTCCCAATATACAAAACAATGCTTCCTATTTTTTTTAAATTGTAATAAACTTATATCTGACATAGGTTAATACAAAATATTTTTAGGAAAAACATTTTATTTTTTATTTTGTGGCTACCGTTACGCCCCTAGCGGTCGACCTAAAATTTTAAAAATAATTTCTAGCAATTTCTCGTGGCTATATTTACCAAAGAATTTTTTTCGGTAGCCGTACAATAAATAGTTCTCAAGATACAGCCGCAGTACTCGCTTAATTGCCCACCCTGCACAGTTTTTAAAGAAACGAATCATTTATTAGCCTTTATAAATCAAAACAAACGTTTAAACTTATTTTAACATTAAGTGTTAATAAGCACATTTGGGTATCTTTAGTATTAAATATTCTCTTTATGAAATTGATTATTATTTTTAAGGTAAAACACATTAAGCGTATCCTTTCATCCCTTAACACCAAGAAATCGTCTGGGCTGGATGGCATACCAGCGGTCGATTTAAAAAAATGTGCTTCAGAACTTGCACCAATCCTAACTCGGCTCTTTCGAATTTCTTACGACACAGGTATCTTTCCGGAGAGCTGGAAAGCTGCACGTGTTCAACCTATTCCCAAAAAGGATCTAATCTCTTCCATCTATAGACCAATTTTAATTCTCTCAGTTATTTGTAAAGTAATAGAAAAATTCATTAATTCACAAATTCTTAAGTATTTACAAAAACACAAAATTTTGCACGACAGGCAGTATGGATTTCGCCACAAAGATCTACAGCAGATCTTCTTTTCTTCGTATCGCACTGCTGGAATAAGTCTCTTGAGTTTCTAGGTGAGTCCCAGATCGCTGCTCTTGATATATCCAAAGCTTTTGACCAGGTCTGGCATGCCGCACTTCTTAATAAACTTCTCTTCTATGGTCTTTCAACTAAACTGAAGAATTGTCCAATATAGTTCCTCCACTCACAGTTCCCAACAGAGAAACTCGTGGTTCCGCGCATATGCATCCCTAATCCCCCCACTTTGTTCGTTCTTTTATCCCTATAGTTTCTAGAATGTGGAGCCTGCTGCCCGCGGAGGTATTTCCTTCCCCCAAATCTGCAAGTGTTTAAGTCCCGTGTCAACAAACTCCCTCTTACCTCGCTTAAAACACCCACGGTACGTTAGTATTTAGGCTTTTAGTCTTCGTAGTTTGACCAAAGATTTAAAAAATAATAATAAAAACCCAATACCCATACAGAAACATAAACCTAGAAAAAGATAAATAAAAAGCATTTTAAGAGACGTAATTGAAAAAGCTGTGAAATATGACCTCAATTGGGTTTATAAGTACTTGTTTTCCAGAAAACTAAGCTGTTTAATCGCTGATAAATCGTTTATTTATAAATTATTGCCTATGTGTTTTATAAAAGACGTTTTTAAAGATATGTTTACTAGGATGAGTTTAAATGTTTTTATAAAATAATCAATTGGTTTTTTGTTTTTAATTTAAATTTTATTGCTATAATGTACTTTACTACAGTCTTAGTCTTTAAGATATATTTTAGCATACCATTAGTATGTATAGCATCATGAACTAGTAGTATTTTTTCAGTTTGTTAATAATTTCTTTATTTGACAGTTCCACAAAATATTATATATATTTTTTGACCTAACATATTATAAGAAAACAATCTTATAAACTTTTTTTTAGTGGAATTTTTTAAAAATTTTTTAATGCTTGTTAAATATCTAAACCCTTCAAATTTATTTATTAGTTCTGCATACCAAAATATATATACGGGGTGTCCGAGAATATCTAAGAGATTGCTATAAAACATGCGCGGATTTATAAAAACACATAAAAATAATAGGACAATTTTCTATAAACGTTTTTCTAATCTCCTCTTTTACTGAGATATTTGCTCTAAAGGACACTAATATGACAGATATTGGTAAGGACTACTTAAAATAGTGCCCTTTTAGAACATATGCATTCATTAGGGCGCCAGGGGTAAACTTTAGTATTTTTGGGTAGCTTAAACCATTAGCTAAAAAATAGTGTTTGTTTGATATCGATAAATTAAAGGGTATTCAAAAATAAAATTTTTGCTTGAAGAAGGCTGTATTAAAAATTTAATGTTTTTAGATGTTCCCACAACAAGAAACTTGTTTTTGTCGAAAACGCTTTAAATAATCGATATTAAGCAGAATTACCTTTTTTAGCTAAGAGTTTAGGCTATGCAAAATTACTACTTCAAATTCTCCATAAACAGAGTGTAAAAAAAAACTAGCACTATGGTGTGAGGGTCCGTCCCTAGCACCCTAATGAATGCAAATGTCCTAAGAGGGTACCATTTTAAGGAGTCCTTAGTAATATCAGTCATAGTATTAAAAAATTGTTATATTATACCAAGTGCTATCAATTTTATTTCGAAAAAAAATACAGGCGTCCTTTAAGGGTACATATCTTAGTAAAGAGGAGCTTTAAAAAACATTTTTAAAAACTTGTCATATTATTTTCATGTGTTCTATATGAATCCGAGACATTATCCACACATTCGCAGACACCTTGTATAATAATAGTAAAGAAATAAAAGTATAATTTGGGATTAAATAAAGTGAATAACCATCATTACTTTTTATATCATAGATCTTTTATACAATGTGTTTCAATTAAAACGATTCTTTCCGTATAATTTCGATATGTTAACTTTTCTAAAAAGACCTGCAACAATTTATATTTTTAAGAAGACACCTTTTTTGTATCGCCCACCCACACAAACTTTAAAGTTTAAATGAGAAACGGAGTAAAGTGATATGTATATCATCTGAATGGATTTGAAATTCTCGCTTTAAACGTTTTTTATTTTTAAAATCGGTTCAGTAGTTTTAGTAGTTTTTAAGTTTTCTTTTAATATCTTTTATTTTTGAAATATTAAAATAACATTTTGTAGGTAGATTTGTTACATAAATGTATATTTTTAAACGGATTTATTATTTTTCCTTTTTGATTAATCCAAAAACGATCTTTACCTTTTTTAGTTTAAATAAAACACCCGGTATATTGCCAGTATAAATTAAAAAATTACATTTTAAGTACAATGACAATCCATTTGTTTCTTTTAAATCTTAAAAATTGCTTATATATAATTTTTAATTTGGAGAATCCTAAGTTCGATAAAATCTACAAGTCTACAATTTTTCTTTCTGAGAAAAGAGTCACATGTGTGGTATTTATTTTTCTAATACTGGATTTAAAATTTATTGTTAAATCTTTTTTTCAGCGCTGTAGATTAAAAATGTTTAATGTTGAAAAGTGGCAAATATAATGTAATTCTATTCAAAAATTATAATTAATTTGACCAAGTGATATAGGTACTAAACCCGAAATGATAGGGTTTTGTAGTAGTTAGGTACCTACCTGTCTTACCGGAGTATCGTTATAGCTATCCTCGCTCGGCTTACTGAAGCCGCATCTCATGTAAGGTAGGTATAGGAAAGTCATTGGGCAAAATATGAACTTTGGTAAAATACTGACGGTCTACCATCCACTGGCTCTTAGACTATATATTTTGAAACAAAAGTTATGAAATTATACCAAGTAGGTATCTTGCTTTAATTGCAATGCCCTGTATATTAATTACCAAATTGTTAATTATAATGATTTTAAAATTTATTATTAATGAAATAACTACAAAGCGATTGCCATTTTTAAAAATTGATTATTAATTTTAAATATCTGCAACTTCTAGTTTTAAAACAAGGAACCAGTTTTTAAGGTAAAATAAAAACACCCCAATATAAGATGTTTTTACTTTTTTATAAACGTGTGTCCATCAACTACAATATAAATATTTGCAATCACCCAGTTTTCAGGTTTAGTTTAATATTCAAGGATAAGGCGGCTAATAACTTGCCAAGAAAAAAACTTTGTTCAAAAATAACTTCGTTTAAAGTTAAAAACTGAAAACTTTCATTGAATTTACTTTACTTTTAAATCTATTTTGACTTGATTTAAAGTTCTTAAAATACCAGTGTTAGATAAGATGTAGTTTATTTTACCTATACTTTTCTATTCTCCTTGTTTGATACATTATTTTACGTTTTTCATAGACATTTTGTCAGCTCGATATGTTCAATTGAGTTTATGTGAGTTATACCCTAGCAGGTAGAGATTAAATAAAGAATGTTTGCATGTAAACATCTTCCTGTAATTACTAATGGGTCTCGTCTTGTCATTGCTTTAGATCGTCTTTATTTTACGAATTATACCGGGTGGTGCGTCGCCGAGCGGAACACAGGATATCCCATGTGAATTTTAAGGGGAGCCAATGCTCTTCTGATCATCAGACATAATAATGTTATGTTTCGAAAACAAGCCAGAAAAAAATTGTGACATTATATGACTCATGTCAAAATCCAACCAAAATATCATATGACAGAAAAAAATACTAATAATTTTACAAAATTGAAATAGGAAAAAACTCTACCAATAGATGGCGTAATGAACAATAAACTACTACATTTATTCAACCTCTTCTCCTACGCCTACACCGTACCAATGAGACCTAAATGTTCGAGACCGGTTTGCGATTGGAATTCTCAATTAGCTTTGAAAGAAATATCTTCGGCTAGCGTAAAAATCTGCATCTTCAGGTTGGGCAGTGTCCCGAGAGATGCGAGCTTGCCGTGCAAAGAAATTGCAAGCAGTAAAGAGTTTTTTTATTTTAATTTTTAAATAAAATATCGTATACTTTTAGCTTTAAAAAAGTGTATGCGTCAATTTTTCGTCATCCTAAAGACGTCATTAACGGGACGTCTTTTGTCTGTCACTTAGGGAGGTCAATTTAACGTCATTTTGTCGTCACCTTATGACGTTTTTGCTGACCAAATGTGACAAAAAAACGCCTTCAAAGAGACGTCAATAAGACGTCAGCTTGCTGCTTGGGAAGTTTCAAAAAATGTTTATTGTTTTGAATTATGTAAGTAAAAGTAATTGTAAAATTACCAAATTTTCGGTTAAGGTAAAACCAGACAGCAGCCACCAGCAAACAATTTGTTAAAAGGTTTTGTCAAATCTTAGATACTGGCCAAATACAAGGATTTTTTTGTTTTCATTTCATCAATCTTATAACCATTCTATTCAAAGCAAAAGACACGTTAACATTATTTTTTATCAAACCTTTTATTGAATGTAACAATTAAGTTTAACAATACGTTTAATATTTAGTTGAAATGGACAGAATGGGCTTGGTGAGGAAATAAACTCAAAACATTTCAGATACTGCTCTTAAACTGTTTCCGGCATAATGCCACTAAATTGTGGATACTTTTTTTCCGATGTAAAATGTACAGGGAGCCAATAATTAACCCTTAAAATTTACATGGGTTTTCCTATGTTCCGCTCGCCAACGCATCACCCGGTATACACGATAAGCGAAATAAAAAGGTAGATGGCAACTAAAGCAACAACCAAGCAGGACCAATAAGTTACCTTTTTACAAGCCGGTATTCTTTATCTAATCTTTACGTGTTGTACATGCGGTAAACCATCTCCTTTCCACGCATTGCCTATGAACTTTTAAATTTAGCTAAGCGTGTATATAATTTGTTTTTGTGTTTATTATTAGTTGTGTTAGTGTTAAATATTACTTCTGGTTAGTTTATTAAAATATATTGTACAAATACCTTTTTTCTCAATAAAAAATTAATATACCAACTCTACAAGTAATTTTTTAAACAAATTGAAATAATTGCATAATACTACATTTTAAATATTTAAAAATACATATCGTCAACGATACCGTAAAACTACGACAAAAAGTCGAAAATAAGGTTTTAGTGCTTAAAATTTGTTTAATTTATTGCGCATCCCTGAACAAAAAATTACCCATATATTTTTCTAAAGCCTCGTCCAGAGTTAAAACAATTTGCCGTGCCGCGTTACGCCACATACTGCGCCACATAGCGCGGACGTGGACGGGGAAGGAACTCACGTCGTTTTAAAGGCTTGGCGAATGATTTGCCGGTGATTCAGAGCTTGTCAGTTTTTTGGCGTCAAGGGAGCACGCAAACAGGTTGGTTAGTTTGGACGGATGTTTGGCGAATTGTTGAAATATTTGCAATATTTAAAAAAAACCCAATGCCTTATATTTTTAAATAAATAAAAATATGGCAAAATCATGTATCTGATATCTACAAGGTGGTCCTTAAAAATATCGCAATTTAACTGGACTAACTTTAGTACAAAATTTGATATTAATTGAGATAAAGGGTATTAAAGATTAATTTGTTTTCAAATAATTTTTACAATATTTAATACATTTTTAATATTGTAATAAAACTTGGTATTCAGTGATTTTTTGACATAGACCATTCATATTTATTGTTAATTTTTTGGTATTAACTAGAGGTCTCTACCTACACTACTTTAAATTTACCTTTTAGAAACAGGTCGTCTTTTTTATTTAACAATAAAATCTAAACATTACAGTAACCATATATTGCAGTAGAAAAGGTTAAATAACACAATACTAAAATGTTTTTAAAGCCTTTTGTAAAATTTGGTTTTTGCAGATATGTACTTGGTTTTGGTCCTTGACGATATGCGGCCAGAAATATCCACTAAAAAATTAAAATAATAAAAAAATCGGTTGTCTGCAAAGTCGGTTTACTGAGATAGTTAAACGTGACAACGTCGAAAGCATCATTACCTTTATCGCTGCATATAAATACGAAACACTTCTAACAATTAACAACAGCAATGAACTTCTTAACATGCATAACTTGTGGCTGTCAAGCCAAGGGCTGCTACTGGTATGGCGCATAACCGTCACTATTACCACTGACGCTTTTTCGCAAGGTATACGCACCTCCTCGACCATACGAAGACATGTGTTCAACACCAAAACGTAAAAACGTCAGGTTTTAGGAATCTTCACTCAAAGCGCTTAGCCCCAGAAGAAAGAATTTAGCGTGAATCTTTTCTCAATCCCCGAGGGTACAGCAACGCTCGTACGACGCCGTTAGCTCCCTACCCGGGAAGTCTATGTAGACTTTTACGTAAACGTGAACCGCACTACTCGAAGACCGCGGAAAGAGTCATGTGGTAAACTTGCCGTCAAAAAGTGTCGCATGAGCTCAGCCCGACACCCAAAACATTTGACATTGACAGCGCCGCTTCCATTTAATTATGGCGAAATAAATATTCGTGGTAGAATCGCAAAAGAAAGCCCCCAAAAAGGTTTTAAAAGTGTTTTTATCATGAAGTCCATTTTATTACTGGCCCAGGGACTAACTAACTAAAATAAAAAATATAAAAAATACAAAAGTAGGGGGTGTAAATTCGTAACTTGACAACCGGTACATATCGATTTTACGAGTTTATTTATTTCATCCCAAGTTCTTTCCGTTTTTATCAAACTAAAGTAGACAAAAACAAACAATAAAAACCGTTGTCTAGTTTAAGTCGGTTATTGATTTGACAAGCTTCAATGACCACTGGACTTAAAAGAAAACAAACAATTTAAAAGGTTTGTTTTATTTGTGCTTTTATAACGTTTAAATTGTCTACGAGATCAATGTATTATGGGTGGTTTTATTAAAAAATTTCAATGTACTATGCAAACACTACAAACACACCAGTATTTACATGGTAAAAAATATTGTTTTTCAGTTTTTAAAATCGGAATTTTAAAAAGTTATTTAAGTTTAGTAATTCATATATTTAAAAATCCTTTACTTTTTAATTCTCATAACAAAATACATACTTAATATGTGTAAAACTGAAATAAAATTTTTAATGAAATAATTTTTTTATAAACAATAATGTTTTTACCTTTAAAATAATAGTTTAAAGTTAGTCTGGGTTGTATTTTTTCCTAACTTCAATTGAAAAAATTGGTAACATAAACTTTTTTTTATTTTAATTTTTATTTGATATCGGTAAAAATTTAAACGTGTATACCTCTTTGTGCATAATTAATTTTAAATGTATTTTTTTTTAACTTTTTAACAAACTAACTTTAAAATTTATCTTTAAGTTTTTTTTTTAAATATTGCTATTGTAAATAATAGGGGTACAAAGCAAAATTTATTTTTTAAGATACTTAGTATAACACAAAAAAATATTTGATGATTGCATTTTAATATTTAGATCAAGCAAAACTTTTAATATATTTTTTTGTCGTAATACTTAACTTAGCATATAATATCTTCTACAGTGCATCTACGTAATTTTTTTTATCCTTTTGACATCTCACGATGCCTAAATACCATTGTACCGTGAGTGCCGGGTTACTGGATGTTTAACCCAATATTGTCGTGTTCCGTCAACGTTATCCAAGCACTGAAACATGCAGTTGCATTTCACAGCACCTTTTAGACAACGCGGTAGTGCCACCACGGACGTTATTTTTTAAATAACTACTACCTAGAAATGGCAGAATACTACACAGTGGTTTGCCATTGCCAACTGTGAGGTGACGAGCTATTAAAAATCCGATGTCCGACTCCGAGATTCGAACCCGGATCGCTGCGGTAAGAGGCTGACAAGACTCTTTGTTTGACCTCCGAACAGTGCGGACGTGCGTAGAGGACTACAAAGTTCTTCCCGGAGTAGCGGCTAGAGGTGTCGTATTAACGTTTTTGTCTTCGGGGATCAAGGAAAGATTCACGCTAAATTGACGGCATCTTTCTTCTGGATCTAAGCGCTGTGAGCGAAGATACCTATAAGCTGATGGTATCCTGTTTGGTGGTGAACACGAGGTATTTCTCAAATGGCGGGAAATAGATGGGCGTGCCATGGGAACTGTCAGTAGTGAAAGTGAAGGTTATACGTAACACCAGTAGCAGAGCTTGGTTAGACAGTCGACAATTTATGCATTGCATCGATTGTGGAGTTATTTGTTTTCTTTTTGAAATTTCTGGGAGCTACGAGCTCGATTATCCAGATTTTCCGCCGACGAAGCCCTGGAAAGCATAGTACGGAAGGGGGAGAGTGGTGGATTGGACCTGAAGGGACCAAAACCAAGAAAAAAAAATAGAATAGAATAGAGGCTGACACGCTAGCCACTACACCACTGCTCGCCACATCATATGGAAAATCTATGTAAAAAAGTTATTCTTTATAAAAAGTTTTTCAGGGTTCAAAACCTGAAATGCAATCATAAGATATCAAGTTGTATAACTCATGTAGAAAAGTGTGATTTTTGCTGAAAAATTAAGTAGCTTTATTGTTAATAAAATCGTGTTTTATTAGTCACTTTTTAATAATTTTATTTAAACCAAATCCTTAACAAATAATATTTGTTATTATTTGGCAATTTTTTGCTTTTAAGGTAATTTTTCAAGTGATTTAAAGTGAGGTAACCTAACTCTTGATCACCACGCAACAACAGTATTAATAACATTTTATTGCTAAAAGCGCTTCTATTTAAATTAATTCGATTTTAAAATTTCTTATGTGGGTATACCACCTATTAAGAGAAAATATGCTATGATTTTTTTTTAATAATTGGTCCCAGAAAAAGTCCGTCGCACCGTATGTCTGTCGGAAAACCACGATATTTTTAAAATCAACATATAAATGGCGTAGTGTGTCCACTTTCGGTAAATTAATATTCTTGGTAAATAATAGCGACCACTCATCATTTCCTTTTTCTATTATCACTGCGGCCTCACTCGACGAAGTTTCGCAAAAAGAGTGGTTGGCTTGAATGTGTGTCCGTCGAGCAACCAGCAAAGTTACCCAAGTAATTAATATTTTTACCTAATTATGATGTTTAAGACGGTAATTGATCTAAATTTAACAATAAGCATAAAAATATGCCAAAAATAAAATATGTTTTATCAGACAGTTCAAAATTTAAAAAGTTCAAAAAATGTCCGTCGGACAGACCAGTCTCTTGGGAAACCACTTACTTGGATAAATGAGGTAAGTAATTATCCTATTATGATAAACCATAGTGTTTTGAATAAATGCGTTTTGGTTCATCGACCGGCAATAGAATAACAAAACAAGCACTATGATTCACGCCTGTTTACATGCTGGTATTTAGTTAGATTGTATCTTTTCTTCACATTGCCTATGTGTTATGTTATTTAACTGAACCTGTATATTTAATCTAAATTTTACTGTATGCGTAAAAAAAACCAAAAATAAACTAAGGTATATTGGAAAATTCAAAGTTTTAAAAGTTTTAAAAAATCAGTCCCTTGGATAACGGAAGTTTTGTCCATAGGACAATATGATTGTCCTTGGGGTATGGTAATATTGCTTAATAATTGACAAGTTAGTTAGCTCTCTTCGTAGTAACCCTGCCTTATGATCCTGGTATTGTGGGTTTGAGTTATGTGTACATGAGCCATACCTAACGGGGATTTTTCTGGCTTTATCGTTGGAATTGTTTAAAGTGCTCATTTCCGATTAAAATTAAAAAAGTAACAATAACATACTATTAAAAATAAATAAATATTACAAAAAAGTTTTTAAAAATATGAAAATTTTAAAACATGAACAGAAAAAAGTTTGTTGTAAGTTGTTTTTTATATAATAATTTTTTTTCCGTGGTTAGTTCTTGTATAAAATATTTTATGTAATTGCCAATTTTTTTTTTGTAAATAAACAAAACTACATTATATTTAAAACTTTTTTAGTTCTTAACAACTATAAAAATACAGATACTTTCCTTATGAGCAAAAATCACATTTTTTGCCAAATCTCGTAAAAGACTAATACAATTTATTATCTAATGGTTGCCTTTTTGGTTTTGAACCATGCAAAACTTTTTATAAAGAATATTTTTTTGTGATATTAAAAATTAAACAGTTTTACATGTGACGCCAATTTACGTAGACATAGGGGTATGTTGAAGCTTTAAATGATCTTTAAAGTTGTGTTATTGTGTCATTCTAATAATTTCTTCTGTTACTTACTGGTTACTGTGTTTCCACATTTTTTTGTAATATTTTTTTATACACAAAAAAAAGATAAGATTATTTATTTGCTTAAAATGAAAATATTATTTACACATATTTCATGTACCAAACATATATGAGCAAAAATGTAATAAATGGAAAAGTGATAGACATATCATATAAATAAAATTTTATTGATATTCCCTAATGAACCTTGAGGATAATTTATAAAATATAGGTGTTTATTTTTTAGAAAGTTTAATATAATAAATAACTTTTTTAAAATTTTAAATAAATAAAAGTTGAGGTTGTGCTATAATTTACACCATTAATTCTTGACGTTAGCTATCCGCGCGTTAGTAATCCGCCACGGACATAATTTCTCATCGTATCTAAAGGGTTTTGTTAAAAGAGATTATTCATCATTACTCTTTATTATTCAGTTTTTTATATTTTGTGGTTCGGATATTCTATAAATATGAGAATTAAGTATTTTTGATAGTATCATTAGCCTAAGTAATGTATTTAATAAATAATTTATAATATTTACATTTATATTTATTTATTTGGTGACAATCAGCATATGACAAATAATAGTAGTATTCCAATTACTAGATTTGTACAAAACACAAAAAATCCGGGTTTTTGATTTAGAAGAGTTGGCTGCTTTTACACAGCGTGTCTACTTAAGTTCGTTCCATATGGAAACATTTTTCCTTATTAATTTTCGGAATTTGTTATAAAATGTTTTGCCTGGTCTAAAACCTAAAATGGAATTATAAGATATATTTTTTTTTGCAGTAGTATACGAGTTACGGTTTAGAATTTAAAATAACTTTTAAATATGCAATCTAGTTTATATTAAAGAAAAAAACTTTTTTTTCTGCGTTAATGAGCGTTTCTGTGATTTTTTGCTGTTTTGGCAGTTCATAGGCTTTCTTTACATATTACATTTCAAAAAGGCATGCACCAATGTACAAACCTAAATGTTTACCAGTAATACCATTAGTGCTTAATTTATTTCTAGACATTTTTTCAAGGCCGCGAATATTTTGAAAATTATATTTTCTTTAAATATTCGTGACCAAGAAAAAATTTCCTGGAATAATTTAAGCACGTGTGGTAGTAGTATGTAAAACTGTGATACCTTACTTATAAAGGTTTATTTTACGATCAGGGCTTTGATTTTTGACTTAGAGAGTAGAAATTTCTGATGGAAAAGGTTTCTTTCCTCTCTCCTCGTCACTTTGGATTTTAAAATATATAAAAAGGCAAACAGGCAATACCTTTAACATCAGAAATTCCTGCTTCCTGAGTCAAAAATCGGGGCCCAGGTGAAATTTGAACCGTAATACTGCAGTTTTCTTAAATACAAAACTCTTTGATTTAGTTCTTTCGGAACTAAGTTTCTAAATATGAATTCTAAATTGTGTTACCCAATTTTTCAAAGGTATTTATTTTTTGTCCTTGAACCTGATTATACTTATGTGTTTAGGAAATTTAAAATCCTTAAGGAGCTCATAAAACATTTGACATTAGTTTAATAAACATTATGTTAACATCTTCCCATATTTTGTTGTATAACCTTGAGCAGCAGTTTCCTTAAAGCTAAATTAGAAAAAAAATCCAGACATATTTTTGAAACTTTGTATCACTATAGTAAAAATTGCCAGTTTAACATTAAATTGCCGCGCATCCCCCTACATTTCACCAACACGATGCACAGCTAAACTGCGCCGTAGGCTCATTGCCGTTATGTGTGGCCAACCTTATTGGTTCAGAAGCCAGCAATAAAGGGACAACTTATTGGTAATTAAACTATAAAGGCGTCTTGTCAATATATTTTAGTATTATATAGTTTAAAATGCAAAACTCTACACGCATCGTTTTTTTTTTTTTAATTTCAAATTAAGTTTGTGCTTTTCCGTTAGGTAATGTTTTTTTATGTCATTTGGAAAATTGTTGATTGTAAAGTATCTACGGTCTAACGCGTGTAGAACATTAACACTGAACAAAGAAGTCCGGCATTTCAACAAGGTGACACACTGGTCCTGATCTTTTGTTGCGCTACTTTCCTATAAACCTTTTTGTTTGGTCGAACGTGTATAAACAT
Organism: Listronotus bonariensis; assembly: GCA_014170235.1. Taxonomy (NCBI): domain Eukaryota; kingdom Metazoa; phylum Arthropoda; class Insecta; order Coleoptera; family Curculionidae; genus Listronotus; species Listronotus bonariensis. The sequence continues at coordinate 148,556 of JACEGR010000324.1, read as the reverse complement.
AACGTGGGTATAGTTTAAAAAACACAGAATCAGTATTCCATGAATCTTCAGGTATCTGTACTCTGCGAGAATGGAACACTGATTCAGTGTTCCATTCTCACAGAGTACAGATCCCTAAAGATGCCTCGTACAATCGATGGCGAAACATCGGTAAACGATTTTAATTTAACGCAGTCCAAACCCAAGAACTAAGATTTCTCAATTTGTTAAATTACCAATAGTACGTAATATGATTTAGTTCCTTACAATGTCCTAACCCATTATCGTCGTCCTATGTAACGTTTAAAGGGCAAGTTTAATTGTTTTTTAAATAAATTGTGTTAATTAATTTTGTTTTTTACTGTGTTTTATTTACATTTTGCTTAGTAACTTATTTTTTTAAATTTTTCCCTGCATTAATGTGTTACAGTACACAGTTTTATTTTTAATTATACTTTTTTTTCATACGATGTTAAAAAAATATTTTCTTTAAACTACGATAACTTAAACTATTATAAAGTATAGGAATCGAGTATTTAAAACAATCAAATTTTTCTGGACCTGATATAACCTCCTCTCTACCATTTTCTTAAAGAAAACTACATTTTTATAGATTTAATTTGTGGATACACCTAATACTTAAAATGTCCCATTTCTATAATTTTGAGTCAATTAACTTTTTTTTGTTTAGGTTAGTTCATAATTTTAAAGGGATTTTTTACCATATTTTTTTTAATTAGTAATTACTCGTCTAATTGCTATATAAAATAAGCAGAGCATTTTAAATAGTTATAGCGATAAAATCAGAAAAATACACATTAAGTACGACTCATGTTTAAATCTACTCCACAAGGAAAAAAAACACTCACTTCCGACAGAGCTAGCTATCGTATCAACCCTTAAGCCAATATTATCTTATCCTATCAAATTTTCCTACCGATAACCATTCAAGTGACCAATTTTCCAAAAGACTGGTTGTTCGATAGACATTTTTGAATAAAACAGTAAATTGTCTGATAAAACATTTTTTTTTAATTTTTGATTTATTCCATTTAATAATCACTGACCGTGAAATTTGAATCAAATACGATTATTAGACATCATAATTTATTAAAAAATATTTATTACGTATTTCTGCTGATGTCCGACAAATACAACATGAAATCAACCACTCTCTTTTGCTTTTGAAATCTGGTCAACTGATGCCGCAATTATGAAAATATTACGATTGTCCGACGGAAATATGGTGCGACAAACTTTTATGGTGCCAAATATAAGTATATATGCAAAACAAAGTCAATAGATATTTAAAAAACAGCATATTAATACGTAACATACCAATAAATAATTGTTTAGAATTGAAGTTAACTAAATAAAAGCGTATTAACAACATACATATAAAAATAACATAAACAAAATAATTGTGTGCTGTGTCCATTTATTTAATTAGAAATTTCTAACAAAATAAAAAAAAATAAACAAATCAAATATTAAATAGGGCAAAAAATGTATTTAAAAAAATAGTTGTTTTATTACATTTTATGTATATTTAAATATAATTTTATCACCCAAAAGCATTCTTGGTTTAGGTAAACATTTTTAGAGCTTATTAAAATAACATTTCTGGTAGTTAAAATGATATACGTAAAAGTTAGTTTTTGGCATTATTTTAGCACTTAAAGGTCAAACACGTAAAGAGAAATCTGCTTTTTACATTTAACTCGCAAATTACTTGTTAACTAGTCAAATTATTAACAGAATTAAAAACTTTTTGTACCTCACCTTGCAAAAATGGATATTTTTTTAACAAAGATGGTAAGTTTTTATAAATATCAATTTATTTTTGTGCTTTTTAAATAATAGGATACTAAGACAAATAATTAAGATTGTTCCCAAATAATACCGTGACAATTTTAACGTATAGCAGCCCTAAAAAATAATTAGTGAAAATCCTTTGAATGTCAAGACTTAGTCATTAAGAATGAGAATTCAGTAAGAGGGAATAAGAATAAAACCCTTTTATCTCGTGGAAAGTTTTGTCCGACGACAAAAGCTCATACCTGAAGCGGTTTCCAATTGTTAAAGATTTTTTTTCACAATTTGTTTTAAATTAAAATTATTCATGTTTATACTAAATATTAAATGATGTTTTATATTTTTTATGATTCTGAACATACAGTGTGTCTTCAGAAGTTGTTACCAAATCAAAAACTTTTAATTACTAAAAATCGTTGCTCTTGATATATCTAAAGCTTTCGACCAAGTCTGGCATGACGCACTTCTTAATAAAAAAATCATCAAACACTCATCCTTTGCTTATAAGTGGCCAGGTTTTGCAGAGCGGGGACACATTTAACCTTGTGGGCGTCACATTTGAGAATAACCTTAACTGGCATAAACACATTGTATCTATAGCCACCGCGGCTTCAAAAGCTTGGATTTCTTTTCCGAGCCGAAAAGTATTTTTCTTCTCTCCAATTTATACACTTTGTATGTGTCCCAAATTCAACCCTCTCTGGAATATTGTTCTCATGTCTGGGGAATGGCATCCCCTACAACCCTCAGCATTCTTGATGTCATTCAAAGAAGGGTTGTTCGTCTTATTAATGATCCTTTACTTACTCAAAGACTTCCTTCTCTTGCGCATCGTCGAGCTGTGGGAGATCCATCGCTCTTTATAGATACTTTTACGGCTTCTGCTCCGACGAATTACTCAGTATAGTCCGTCCTCTTGCAGCTCCCAACAGAGAAACTCGTGGTGCCGCGCGTATGCATCCCTATACGGTTCAATTGGACAGGCCCCGAACTTTCCATTTCGTTCGTTCTTTTATCCCTAGAGTTTCTAGACTGTTAAACCTACCGCCAGCGGAGGTCTTTCCTTCCCCCAAAAGTTTTTAAGTCCCGTGTTAACGAATTTCCTCTTACCCTGCTTAAGACACCCACGGTACGGTAGTATTTAGGCTTCCACCCTTGGTAGATTGTCCAAAAATAAAAAAAAATAAAAAAAATAATCTTTTTCCAAAAGTCCTGCCTAATGAGAAAATAAATTCCACAAAAATATTTGTACGTTGGATGTACAGAGTGTAAAAAAGGCCTGTTTTCAAATTAATAAAAGACGTCGCATAGTGCAACGATCTGTGGACAAAAATCTAATTTGTTTTTAGCATTGGTACCTTTTTTGTAAAAAATATAATTAATTGACCGAATAATCACATACCAAAATTCTAGATTTGTATGTCCACGCATCATTAAATTTAGTCGCATTGAAGTATATATAGGCAAATTGTAGGTGGTATAGTAACAGTTTTATTAGTTTTGATTTTGCCGAAATTGTTTACAAAAAATATTGTTTTTATGAGTCTAATATGGTAAAAGCGACAAATTCATGTAATTTTTTTTTACATCTTAAAGATCTAAATATATGATAATTATCAGTTAAAAGAAAATGGTGCAGATTTGTATTTATTCTTTTAACACGCTTTTTATTAACTTGGGTTGTAACTATCTATCTATCCATCTGGCTGCCTATGTAACGAAATCTTTGAGCCTAATTTTAACCAACTTCCAGCTATTCGATTTCTTTGAAACTTTGCACACGTATTAAGGACCCATGACAATGCAATAATCTGCAACAGTATCCCGTTATCTTGTTTTTGATCGCCAGGAAAAAAATTCCATTATATTATAAAACAACACCCAGGTTGCCATCTGTTGGCAACATTTCAAACTTTGCTATTAAATGAAGAAGAAATTTTTAGTGGGTTGCGGCCATGCTGGCAACGGTCCAAACATTGCCTGATTGCCATCTGTTGGCAAAATTCTCAAACTTTGCTACTTAATGAAGAAGAAACCTTTAGCGAGTTGCAATCTGTTGAAAAATTTTAAAATTTGCTATTCTTTGTTCATTAAAAATGCTTTTCGCCATTTTGTCAAGAGTAGGCAAAAACCAAAATGAAAATAATTAATAGTTTAAAAACTAAAAACACGCTTTATATGCAACCGAACTAAAATTAGAAAATAATTTTTTCATTAAAAATATTGTCATTTCATAGTAAAAAGCGTGGGGGTGCTTAATATATTAAATGTTATAATTATTATATTTGCCAATATTCATGATGGAAAAGTTATGAAAAAATAGTAAAAATGCACCCCACGCTTTACTATGAAATGACAATATTTTTTTAATGAAAAATTATTTTCTAATTTTTAGTTCGGTTGCATATAAAAAGCGTGTTTTTTTAGTTTTTTTAAACTATTAATTATTTTTTTTTTTTTTGATTTTGCAAATAACTTACATTTTTAGTATTTTTGTAGCAAATATTATGTAGATTAGGGCTATTTTACCTAGAGTGGCTTTTACAATGTCGAGTCAATCCTTGAGTTAGTTTACTCCTACCCTAGAAACGTACTATATTTGGTAAATCTAGGTGACAACATGATAGATTTTAAAATTTGTTTTAGCTAGTAAAGTCACATAATAATTTTACAACGACATTGTAAAAGTTGTTTTTTAAATTCCAAATATTTTTAACACTTTCAAAAACAGATACTTACAAGCTTTACCTACGGTAACTGTTTTGAAGCTTGAGTTTTGGCAATAGGGCAAGAAAAAAAAGTTGTAATAGAGTTAAGTATAAATGCTTTTAACATCCAAGATCACAATCATCCAAAAGTAATTAGTACAATTGGTTAATTAAAACAATTTACAGTTTTTGAATATAGTAAGTATGAATAGTACCGTAAGTCCAGTTATAAATATATAACCCCTTAACGTTTTTCTTTTTATCCTAAAAATTAACAAACATTTTAGTTTGTTGGGTTAATTTTGTAGCTTTCGAATCAATTATCAAATTTTTATGATTTAATATAGATATAAAGGGTAGAACAAAAAGTATGATAATTATTTTTGATGCAACACCCTGTATATAATATTACAATTATAAAGGTCCATTAAAAAGATTTCAGAAAATACCGGATTTGATCAGTCCCATAAGCTCGCTGCACTGTGCGCCGGTAATATTTCCGAAACTTATAGTACGAGATCCGAATGGGAGGCGATCTTCACCCATCTGTTTACCGGATAAAAACTGTTTTCTATTAAATATAGCATTTAAACGGAGGTATCGCCATATGATTGCCTAAAAAAATTAGGTCAAGGCCATAACTAATTTAAAAAAATAACCTCAAAATGTTTGACTTACCTTGTATAATGGCAACCACTATATTTTTAAGTTACGTACGGATACTAGATATAAAAATATATATCTTTAACTAATATAGAATGTACCGAAAAACATTTTTAAAAATTAAAAATCTAAAATTTATCATAGCTTTATTTATAAATTCAAAGAAACAATATGTACTAATATATTAGTACTCTTATGTACAATAAAAATATATTTTTATTTGGTCATAGCCTTGACCTAATTTTTTTAGGCAACTCCATGGTAATACCTTTATTTAAATACTATTTTTAATATAAAACAGTTTTTATTCGGTAAGCAGGTGAAGATCGCTTCCTATTCGGATCTTAGACTATCATAGTTGTAAATACTTGCGTTAAATACAATTTTTCTTAAAAGTAACTATAAAAAATTACTAAAGCGTATTTTTATTTTTTGAAAATGTATGCGACTTTCTTTAAATTCTGGTGGTTATTGTATGTTTAAGAAATGAAGTACCTACTTGGCATAGTAAAAACTTTTATTAACCATTGGCTTGCGGTCTTGGGAGCAAAAAAGTCTTAATATTTTTAGAAAAGGTTATAAGGGCTCATTCTATTTTTTTCTTTTAGATTTAGAATCAGCATATTCAATAGTCAAAAACCCCTTAAGTATAACGTCAATTTTTTTTTATAATTTTTACAAAAAGCCTTTTTTGCCTTCCCTTGCACCACTCGCCTCTGGTAAATAAAAAATTTTACTGTACCAAATACTTAATTTTTGACTTTACCATTGGCGTGCGGTGTTTGGAGATGTAGAAAAGACTTTTTGGAAAAATAATGTTAACAGAAGTTTTACATTTTTAAAATATTTAATATAGAGTTTTTCGAAATGCTGATTCTAAATCTGACAGAAAAAATTATTAAATATCCTTTAAATAAAAAAATAACAAATCTTTAACGCCCCTTAACCGCACCGCAGTATTAAAAAAGTTTTTACTATGTCAAATGCTTTATTTTTTACCATACAGTTTCAGGCAAAATTTGATATTGTGAACACCTAGTATAAAAAGTAAAGTTAAAGTTTTAGTTAAGCTTCCGTACGGGCTACTCCTAGCGGGGGTATGCCCGTACAAAATTACAAAGTTAAATTAGTTCCTGCAGTGTAGTTAAAAATGCCATAATAGTTTTATTGTCCACCGGTCTCATGGTCCCAAGAAGATAGTTCCATATGGTACATTGCCCAAGTGACGTAAAGTGGCCCTATTTATATGTATTCAAAAATACACGTCACAATATAAATTGTATTATTTATAACTAAGATATCAAGGTGTATTCTTGAAAAGCGGGACACACTGTATTTTTAATATATCTATAAATGACAAGACAAAATAAAAATAAATATCAAATAGATCATAACAATAGTATGCAAAATCAAGAAATATATTTTTTTGTTTTTGTTAATATGTTACCAATGTTATAATTTGACAGCTGACATTTTGTAACTGTGATTTAGAGTGCAGAACTTTTTGTTGATCATTAAGGAAAATCTTTAAATGTATAGAGTACATTATAATGCCATGCATGCATAACAAGCTTTTTAGTTGATAAGAACTTCCGAAGACACGCTGTATATAAAGGTGTTCTTAAAGTTGGATCATTAAAGTTAACAGATGATTATTTCACTAGTTTTATTTTAAAAAGGTTTTATTATTATACTATTCTCTCCCTCTAACTTCTAATACTACTTAACCAGTCTTGTTGTAAGTAAGCAGTGTCATTTATTTATAGCAAGTAGCTTAAAATTCATATTAAAAAAATAGTATATGTTAATATAGATTTAAAATCAGTTATAAAAAAGTTAGGCGGCCATTAGTTCTGTCTCACTTTTAATTATTCTCCTTTTTGTTGCTCGCACACTATTTAAACGACGGATTTAGAAAGAAATAGTTGATTCCGTGTTTATTGGCATGACGCTTGTGGCTATTTTGTAACTGGTTTTTAGTCTACCATTGACTTTTGTTTATTTTTTTATAAGAAAAATGAAAAAACAGTTTTTTTGTCCTCTAAATTTTTATCGTATCATAGTTTAAAAGAAAAAAACACATAATTATATATTAGACCGGGATCTGAAGGGAGTTGAGTATGTAAAATGTGAGCACAGCATGTAGTGAATCGTTTTGAACTTAGAAAAGCTTGCAGATTTTAAGTCCGGATGTTGCCAGGAGCCCAATTGGTCCATTTTTTTGTTTACCCCACTCCTTTAAATATTTAAGTAAATGGACCAAAACAATGCTTTGAAACGATTATAATAGTTGTTTTTTTACCAATGTCCAAATTTTATTAATAATTAAAGATACTTATTGGTAAGCAATTAAAAAAAAACAAAAAATAAATATTAAAACAATTATTATTAATAAAAAATGATTTATTATAAAAAAATTAAGTTTTAACATAGTTATTTGAAAACAAAATGTAAAATTTTATCTTTTGTATTTTGGCAATCATTAATAATATATTTGCAAAGCGGTATACAATTTTTGACAAGAACAAACCTTTTTTGACAATTCGAAGAACATATACAGGGCTGAATTAACAATTCTGGCAACGGTTGCAGCAAATTATCATCTCTTCTTTTATAGCCTTATAAGGTTAAATCAATAGGCTGTAGTATAGTTTAGTCTGCATTAATTTATATGTATGTTTGTCCTGAAGCTCTTATTATATAAAAATGTAAAGCGTCTGACGTGTAAATTATATGTCTTAATAAATTTTAGCTGAAGCAGAGATTTGTGAAATTAATTTGTGTCGAAGTTCATCAGCGGGTAATTATTTTTTCACAAAAGATAGATGTAAATTTGTAATTCAGGTAACTGTTCGACACACACGGATTTCGCAAAGCTTCTTAAATAGAATCCAAGGATACAGTCTTAAAAGCGTTTTTTTTAACCTAGTCTGCTGGTAGAAGTACAACCACTGAAAGCGTGTAGTGCTGGGAAAACACAACAAACGTTTGTTGTTAAAGATTAAGCAGCCAAAAGACTGAAATGTATTTTTTTTTGATGAACCGTCAAACCACAAACCTTGTGTGTTAGCATATCCCAAAAATAAATTGCCAAAATAAAAACATCTATATCAGCGCTAATAGTTATAATATAAGCAGCTTGATTTTTAACAGCGTAAAAAATGTGGCAAAACATTCTTGGGTCGACTTCTAAATGGTTCCATTTTAATTCTGGTACCTCAAGAAATAAAGAGTCTTCCAATTTAAAACATTGTGTAGGATCACCAAATTCAAATTTAAGAGCAGAAGTGCAGAGAAATTAAGCAAGCTTTAACTTATTTTCAGGGCTTAAAAAAATATTGTCTGGTGAACAAGTGCCATACCGTTAACAATAAAAACTTTTCTAATTTAAAAACCTTACTGCATGTGTTTGCACCGCACTTAAAATTACTTTCATTTTCCAGAGCGAGTTCTGATCTCGAATTCTTTCTATAACATCCTTCCGAGTCAAAAAGGTACCAAGGGGTTCCTTTTGACAAGTCTACCACGAATATTCATACCGCCATACAGTGTGTGTTACCCAGGATACGTGTTACAAGAGCAAAAATGGACTAAAATTTTTAAAATTTTTAAACATCCTTTTGAAAAATTGGTCGAATGATCCAAAACTAATAAATACAAAATTTTGCTTCGATTGGTAATATAAGACGAGCTATAACTATAAATATGAAAAATTACCACGAGTACCTTTATTTTTATAAATATGACAAAATTGTAAAAGTAAGTATTGTAGAGAATTTAATTGTATCTTAAAATTTAAAGTTAAAGAATTAAAATAAAAAATATATATTTTTTTGTCATTTTTACATAACGTTTTAACACTTTTTAAAATACTTAACTTAAAGCAGCAAATTTTAAAAAATAGGTACCGAAAATTATAAAATTTCTTTTAAATTTTGCCCCTTTTGTACATTTAATTTAAATTGTGATGCGTTATGTAAAAAATTAACAATAACTTTTTTAATGTAAAATATTAACAATAACATTTTTTTATGTAAAAAATTAACAAAAACATTTTTTTTTAAGGTATAACTTTTAATTTTGACATAAAATTCAGTTCCCTACAACATTTACTTATACAATTTTGTTGCATTAAAAAAAAGTAGTTAACTCCTGGGCATTTTTTATATTTTTAGTAATAACTCGCTATACCAATCGGAGTAAAATTAAAATGTTTGGTTTTGTCCCCTTGTAACATCTATCCTGGGACACACTGTATATGGAAAGGGCGTTTTAACTCAGCCAATGTTTCGGGTGTCGAACTGGGCGAACGCGTGACTATTTTTATTAAAAAACAACTATTTATATCCTTTCAAAGCATTTGTTCAGTCCATTTACCTAAATATTGAAAGGAGTAGGGTCAATAAAAAAATGGACCAATTGGTCTCCTGGCAACATCCGGATTTATAATCTGCAAGCTCTTCTTAGTTCAAAACGATCTACGATATGCGGTCCTCACATTTTGCATACTCAACTTCCTTCAGCGCCTGCACTATATGCTACGACTATACAAAGAACATACTTTAATAATATGTTTCTTTAAATTTCTTACTAGCAGATATGTTACAACATTAACAAATACTATAATAATACACTTTATATTTAGACTAATAAATTTTACCAAAATGTGTGTTTTAAAAAGTTTATTGATTTTTAAAAAGTTTTTAACACACTGTATCTTGAGAACGATTTTTTGAAAACCCAAGTTTATCTGAAATTTTTATCTAAAAAATGCTTAAGGCGTCAGCAGTTAAAATTGTCAAAGTTAGGCCATACTATCAAAAAACCTGAATAATTATTAAAAGTAATAAATAGTTAAATAAAGTAAATAAAAGAAAATATAAAAGGCTTTTTTAAATTAAAAAATAATATTCTTATGACCTGTAATAGGTTAGAAACTTATTAGGAAAACAACAAGAAACACATAATCAAAATTCGATATACCTTATGCGGCGCCCCCTGACGACAAAAACGCCATTTATTATCTGTAGCTGGATGTTCAACCCCGTTTTTATTGCTGTTTTTGTTTTTCACATGGGGCAGAACAACGAAATTCTTCCACAAATATCCTATATTATTCAGGAGTATGTGGAAAAGAAATGTTTGAGATGTAGAAATACGTGGAATTAAAAACACAGGGTGATTTTTAACCTGTACACATAAATTGGGAAATCATTTCTAAGAAGAAACAATTACTAGTAATAAAAAAGTTACTTAATGTTCTTATTTGTGAAAAAATTAAATTTTTAAGATTTAAAAAAATCATTTATTCTGGTTACAAATAATGACTAAAATTGTAAAACAAGGTAATTACCTATATTTTTTCTTAGAAATAATAATCAGAAATTCTCCATAATTCTAAAACAATAAATGGTCACCTAACTTTATTATTATTAATAATATTATTAGTTATTATTAGTCCAGAAACAGAGTAATGGGTCAAAGGACAGCACAAAATAAGACAACTTTTCAAACTATGCTGACGTTTCATTAATAAATTTTGACATTATCAACGTACGGAATTCCCTTTCTTTTGTTTTGCTTTTTTTTTAATTAAAATAATGGATTTTCCTGAAGATTTTACAAACTCTTTTTTTTAATCCAAGTAAATATTTGTCTTCAGCAATAATTTTCCAACTTTGTGCATATAGCTGATAGCAATTACCTCTACATATTCGACAAAAAGATTGACTGTGATATGCTAACACCGTTATGGCGAAAAATTTAAATAAACAAAGATACAATTACAAAAATTGAAGGCTTGATCACACCAATAAAACTTAAAAAGTAAAAATGGTTTAAAATTAATTTCTTACTCCAAGAACAAAGTTTAAAGCATTTTTTTAAAGTAAATCGACCACTTTTAAACAATAATTTAGAATTATATTTAGAATGGACTAAGAGTTTATTATTGTTTACTAGAATCTTAATATTATAGTTTCTTTTTCAATTTTCTAAGTAGCAGGTTTGAAATTAGCCTATTTTTTAAAATATTGAAAAAAAACTTAAATAATAAGATTTAAGTAAACATACCTATATTCAAAAGGTAATAGTAGGAAAGATATAAAAAGATCAAAAGGAAAAAATAAACATAATCTATTTTAATACTTCTTGTTATTGTTATAAAAATCGGTATTTACACCTAAACTACTTTTAAACAATTTTTTTGACACTAGAGGAACCACGATATATTATTTATTTATTTTGTACGAGAAAGTTTATTTTTCAGTATCTTTATCATGCAGTTATTTTGACATTTAGTTTACAAAAACATTTTATTTACGAAACTATGCCCTTAAAGCAGTTGTTGCTACAACGGATGCACAAATACATAAATTGATTGTCCCTAATTAAAAACTTTTATAACAAAATAGTAAACAAATTTTCTTCTTTCTCCTAAAAAATTGTTTTTATATTTAGCAATGACAAATTAATTACTACATTAAGTATTGAATAAAAGTAATAACATTAGTTTTTTATTTTGATATATAATATTTTAAATTATTTTTGGTGTAATTAGTGGCAGGATTATGTAGCCTATTTGTCTGCCAATAATCAGTATTTTAAACGTGTAAACTTTTAAACAAGGCTACACAACACTACATTATTGTAACAAAAACTAGTATATCTAAAGCTTATATTGATATAATTTCCAAGATTAATCCTGTGAAGTTGTATTTTTAAACTTATAAACTTGGTAAAGAAATGATCATGTTTTATTTTATTATAATAGTAATAAATTTCCCAAGATTTACTTGTGGGCATACTTTATTGTTGTATAATACTCACAAAATGTTTTCCTAGCTAATACTTTTCTCGTAAAATTACTTGCATAAAGCTGCAGTGCTGAAATAAAATTTATGAATCACAAGTATTCTGTCATGTTTATTTCGTACCAGGCAAAGCGAAAAATAGGAATTTGACCCAATTACAGAACGATAAAACCTTTCGTTTCATAAAAATATACGAACTAGTACATAGAGCCTTGGTCTGAATTTACCGATCATTAGTTTTTATTTGTTTATAACGTCGAGGTAAAAACGTATTAGGCCAAAAGACTTTTTTGTTAAAAATATGCGAGTTTTTTCTACAAAAAGTGTTCTTAAACTAAAAACATATTTTAAATTTTAATTTGTTTGGACCGCTGTATAACACTGTAAATAAAAAAATATTTTTAGTTTTAATATTGGTCAAACACAAAGATATTTTTTTTAAATTTTATTTTTTGTAAGATTAACTAACCAGTTTTTCTTTTTTATTTTAATTAAAGTTAAAAGAATATTTTTTTTTCTGCTATGGGTTAGTAGACTATAATTTAGTATACCATTTGTTTATAAAGAATAAGTCAGCCAAAACTTTACACCTCGATTTTTCGGCTGTGAAATAAAAACCTAAAAAACGCCGAACTTATTCATTTGCAATTCAAGCAGAAACAACTTGGGTGCTGTTTTTATTTTTGTAATTTTAACCTCAAATAGGGGGATGTACAACCTTCGACTTTAAAAAGAAGTCGTAGATGTAACAAAGCCCTATTGTAAAATTTTTATCGAGTACTCTTTAAACCTTAGATTTTAATATTTTATCTTTTGTTTACAGCTTGCAAATAAAAAAACAATTTGTGTTGCTAATTGACTTTTTTTATTTAAATTTTAACGTTTTTAAAATACAATACCACTTTTTTATACTTTATTTGTTTTCTGAGAGATTACATTTAAATAAAATATTATTTGGCTTTTCTTCAGAATAAAATAAAAAAGTTTATGACACATTTAAGGAAAATTAAAACCTTTATGTACTATAAAGAATTATTCTGTCCTTGCACAATATAATGAAAGTTAAGATTTACTTTAAAAGAAATAAAATAATAAAATATTTAATATAAAAAACTTCCATACAAAGGTTTATTTGCTCTCGGTTGAAACTATTTTAATCCAATAAAATAAACTGTTAACAAGACGCCAGGACGGGAACTGGGCTAATGGTTGCGTCCTAAAATGTGGTAAATAGTTTACCAAAAATGTGGTAAACATTTGTTCCCCCTTCACCTCCTAACGCATTATTTTGGTCCGGAAGTGTTTTTCTTACATAGTTAGGATGCACTTAACAAAACTATACCATAAGTTTGCTGTAAGGCGTTTTTTTGCAATCATCAGGTATTCTGTCTGGACTATTATTAATGTTATCACTTATTTTTTATTTTTTTCAAACAAATCTGACATTCTTTAATTACGAAGTCATTATTGTAAATTATTTGAAAGTAAATATATAATCTTAAAAATTTTAAAAATATATATATATATATATATTCTCTACAATAGGAGAAGAAAAAAATGTATAACCATCTTTGAGATGTGTGACGTCTCTGAAGACTTTAATGGTTGCAGTACTCCTTGGGAACGTCTTTAATAAAAAAGTGGCTCGTTGGCTAGATACAGGGTTTAAAGTCTTCATTTTATTTATTTACATTTACACTCTGTGTAAATTACGTCAGATCGTTTTATTTTGGGGCAGGAAAATTTTGATAGCAATTTGTTCAGAACTTGTAAAGCAGGGGTGACCAACTTGTTTAGACCCAAGATCGACTTGTTACTGACGACACCCAGTGCCATCTACCAATTACGTACTTCGGTAATTAAAAGATTGTACAAGATTATGTGTGTAGTACTTGGTAATAACATTGTGCAGTGTGTTCTATGTATTTACATTTTTTGCCTTACCACGATCGACTGGACTAATAGTCGCAATTGACCGGTTGGACACACATGCAGTAGAGAAACCAGGGTTGTCTAGATAAGCGTTCAAGAATGCAAAGGACTTGTGTAAAATAAAACATTTTCTTTGAAATATCTTAAAAACGGTTACGCGTAGCGATATTAACTAAAAAGTTATGGCTGCAGGACTGCAGGTGGATTTTCTATATTAAATTGTTTTCCGGACATATGTTTATATAATTTTTTTATAGAATTAGCTCGGGAATACGACCATAATTTAAAGTTTAAGCCTTAATTAGGAAACACCCTGTACACTGTACATGTCAATCTTTCCATTTATTTAAAACCATAGAATCGACACCCCTAAAGTAATGTGCAGACTAAATTGTTTTATGTTTTCGTTTTGTAGCTTAATATTTATTTGCTGTAAGCTAAAGATAGCTGAAAAACAGGATGATAATAAAAGGTTATGTATATAACTTTTTTCCTAATACATTGAAAAAACCTATTTTTAAAAACCATAAGAAAAAACAAATCCTGGATTGTCTTAAAATTAAGTTTAATTTTTATTTAAAAAATACAGGGATATTAAATAGACGCTAATTAATTTTACAAAATAATTTTTTGGTAATATTAAAACAAAGAAGTTTATATAAATATAGTTTCGCAAATTCTTTGGGCTTAGAAAGGAGGGTGCAAAAATGTATTTTGTAAATATCCTTTAAATTATATTTACCTAAATTTGTTTTCATTTAAAGATTTTATTTATGGCATTAGAAGAGTAGTTTTCGTAACCTAATAAAATTAATTTCGTCCATTGGGGTCTTTAAAGGCACCTGAACGAATATTGCTGACTTAAATAATGTTAAATAAACGTTTTAATTTTATTCTGGAGAAAAGCCAAATAATATTTTGTTTAAATAATGACATTGACCTATGTTTACTTTTTATTTTTTGTTTAGATTGGACAATTTTTTTTTGTCTTTTAATTTTATTTTTTAAATGTTAAACTGTTGCTTACAATACTAATAATATTTGGTTAACTTAATTATTCCGTACTAATGCTTTTTTTAAGATAAACGGCTGTTCGTAAGCCAATTATGCAGGGTAAGATTTTTTCCATTTACTGTATACATTTTAAACAGAAGTGACTAATTTAACATTTTGCTTTGACGATTTGATTTCCTCGTCTTTTTTACAAAAAGTTTTACCTTATTTGAATTGATATCCTGTACCGTATTTAATATGTAATAAATATTTATTTATTTTAAAAGATCATACAAAAATGATATCAATATTTAATGCTCTATTCCCGTAAACAATAAATTGCTTCATGTCATTTTTTGTATATTAACAAAATTCTCATTTTTATTTTGGCCTATTAAAAACATTCAATAAAAACCGGTATGTAGATAAAACAGCCTTTGTGTTATATTGTTATAGCCGATATTAAATAAATATAAGAGGTATAATAAAATATAACCCCTTATTACTAAATTTTAAATATTTTATTTATTTTATTTTATTTTATTACTTTTAAATATTTATCGCAAGATCATAAAAAAATTATTACAAAAACAATAATTTTAATAATAAAAAAGCCTTTATAGTTTATTAATATTAAGGTCCAGGTGCTGGATCAAGCCCAATAATGATGTTAATTATAAAAAACAAAAAATAGTATAAAACGAAGGCACCTAGTAGAAAAAAAAACAATCATTGCCAGTATGCCCTTTTAAATAGTGAATAATAATACAGTGTATTTCTCTTATGAGCCCCCTTTCTTAAGTTTCTAAATGAATTAATTGAAAAATTATAAAACGTTATGATATAAATATTATTGCATTAACACTAAAGGTATTTTAGATTAAAAATTAAAGATAAAACTTTCATCATGGCGGTTGGACTTAGGGAAAAAATTAAATGAAAAGGTGGGTCTTGTGGCACATCATTTCAAAGCTCCTAATAAGTATTTAATAACCCTAAAATATAAAGTCAATACCTTTTTCCAATACAAAATAGTGGTACGATAAATTATTTAAATACCTGATTGGAATGACCATATTTCCAAAACCAATAAAGTTAGATGTACCTAAAGTGGTATTTTCCTAAAGCTATTTTATAGATTTTTTTAATGGCAATGCAGGTAATAATATACAGACTAGGACAAAAAGCATACCTTAATTTTTTTAATTAGGTATTTTGGTAATATTTAAAGTACCGCTTTTTATAATAGGTGCAAGTATAAACTTTGTATTTTGGGGTTATAAAGTACTTCTCGAAAGTTTTAAAACAATGTGCTACAAAACCTCCCTTTTCATTTTTTTTTTGCAAGATGCATCTTGAAATTTTTATCTGTTCATTTTACTCTAAAGTACCTAAAGTATTTATGCAATAATTTTATATTTTAAAGTTTATTAATATCATTAATCATCAATAATACTAAGCATTTATTGATGATTTTATGGATATATTAAAATAAGTTATTGGTAAAAAAAGTATAAAGCCAATATACCGTGTCGTACAGATATGCCATTAATTTTACGATTATTAACTTTTTGAAAACTTCAATACAATGATAAAAGTGACATAATATCATTTTTTTAGAGATTAATCTTAGGCCCTTGCCTTTACCAATGTTTCCGGATAATTCTGTGCTAAAATATTTAAAATATTATATATATATATATATATATATATATATATATATATATATATATATATATATATATATATATATATATATATATATATATATATATATAATAGAGAGAGGTAGTCGTTGCTGACTAGTTGGAATTCAAACTTGTAAATATTGGGGATTGCAGCAAATGAAAGAGAGAATACTCTTTAAAGTTTTTCCAAGCTTTCGGAAATGTTTATTTCCATTTTCAAGGATACTGAAATGGATACAAAGTACGATGTAAGGTTATACAATTTAAGTAAAGAATGTTACGAACTTACATCTTATCTTTGTTGAGGTTATTTCATATGATGTTCATAATTAAAAACTAAAACTATTAACATTGCAAGACGTAAGAACAATCTGAAGTCACTAAGAGAAAGCAATCGGATAAATTTATGTTAAGATTTACATAATTAATTAAGATTCGAATTAACAGTTTCATTCACAAACCACCTGTTTAATCTGACATTTGACAAGACAGTTGAAAGACAGTTATTTAAAAGGTTAGGAAACGCACTGGTTGTATTTGAGGTTACGGTTTGTCGTGTAACTTACTTTCTTATATGTCCGGTAGTATGTCCCGATAAGGTATTTAAATTAATTTTTGTGAAATTTTTTGTTAAATTTGGGTTTTGTTTAAAAAGAAAAAAGAAAAATATTATTCAGTAAGAATTTAAAGTTATTAAAGAATTTTTCTTAAAAAAATTATTTTTGGTATGCATTTATTTTGAAAATTGGTAAAAAAACAAAATTCTGTTTTTATTAAGTTTTGTTTAGAATCCATTATCTTAAAAGAATTGCAATATTAATTATTATAATTCATCATTATAAATCAAGACCACTATCTGGAAGAATAACTTCCCACAGAAGTGACTGTAGACTGCACCCGGAGAGATGTGCTCTGGCAACTCATGCTAATAATACGTTACATAACAGTGATTACGGTGAGACTAAGATTTTGGTAATACAAAAGAATTATAAAAAACGCCTTTTTTAAGAAATGGTGCACATTGCGCAAACTCCTAACACAATGAATAAAAGAACTGATATTGAGCATTTGAGCGAAATATATTCAAATCTAATCGATATTGATAAAAATTTCAGAAACCGACACAATGTTTCCTCTCTTTCAAGTCAAGTAAAAATTCCTAAACAAAATGAATAAATCACAATTTTTTCCAAAACTATGTTTCACTATGCTAAATAGTCACATAACGCCGTTCTCTGTTTATTAGCAAGTTAATTTCAAAAATTTTATGGACTCTTTAAAACTTTCTCTGCAGCAAATAACAAATACAAAATTCAAATTATAATAATTAATATTGCAATTCTTTTAAGATAATGGATTCTAAACAAAACTTAATAAAAACAGAATTTTGTTTTTTTACCAATTTTCAAAATAAATGCATACCAAAAATAATTTTTTTAAGAAAAATTCTTTAATAACTTTAAATTCTTACTGAATAATATTTTCCTTTTTTCTTTTTAAACAAAACCCAAATTTAACAAAAATTTTACAAAAATTAATTTAAATACCTTATCGGGACATATTACCGGACATATAAGAAAGTAAGTTACACGACAAACCGTAACCTCAAACACAACCAGTGCGTTTCCTAACCTTTTAAATAATTGTCTTTCAACTGTCTTGTCAAATGTCAGATTAAACAGGTGGTTTGTGAATGAAACTGTTAATTCAAATCTTGATTAATTATGTAAATCTTAACATAAATTTATCCGATTGCTTTCTCTTAGTGACTTCAGATTGTTCTTACGTCTTGCAATGTTAATAGTTTTAGTTTTTAATTATGAACATCATATGAAATAACCTCAACAAAGATGTAAGTTCGTAACATTCTTTACTTAAATTGTATAACCTTACATCGTACTTTGTATCCATTTCAGTATCCTTGAAAATGGAAATAAACATTTCCGAAAGCTTGGAAAAACTTTACAGAGTATTCTGTCTTTCATTTGCTGCAATCCCCAATATTTACAAGTTTGTGTATATATATATATATATATATATATATATATATATATATATATATATATATATATATATATATATCTTTTGGCATCATTACACAGGACCTCGCCAACCACAACTGCGCGGAGTCCGAAAATTTGCAGCGTCCAGATATACGACGCTGTAAATATTTTGACGCCGTTGTGTATGGCGAGGGCATACCATCGGACGCCAAAATGCCGTCACCATACTAACCAGAACTAACCAGAAATACGTAATGCTTTTTTGTAAAACAGTAACAGTTGATTTTTTATTTTGCTGAAACATAATTTTTACCGACAGAATTGAAATAACTTATATATTGTAAATTTATTAAACTATGCTCCAGTTTTACTAGAAATGCGATGCCATCTTTTGCCTTATAAAATAAGGCTAAAGATGGCATCAAAATCACATTAATTTATGAAAACTGGAGTTAGGTGGTTTTACAATTAACTAATTAATTAAAAATGTAATTTTAAGGCCATCTTTAGCCGTATTTTATAGAGCTAAAGATGGCATCTCATTTTTTAGTAAAACTGGAGTTAGGTGGTTTTACAATTAACTAATTAATTAAAAATGTGATTTTGATGCCATCTTTAGCCGTATTTTATAGGGCTAAAGATGACATCACATTTTTTAGTAAAACTGGTGTTAGGTGGTTTTACAACTAAGGTGACGATTTGATCTTCATGGCTTTTACGCAGCGTTGCCAAATAAAAATACGACGGTAGTCAAATTTTATTAAGCACTCATTTGAATTGTAATATCGGTAGTATTACCCTAATTGTATCACATAAATAGGTATGTAGAGATTTTTATGTAATAAACATTTTTATTATAATAATTATTAAATATTTCATAATGCTTAGGCACTACATTGTTTTGTGGCTCTTGTAGTTTTTAGGCTATAAAGATTGTTTGCGATTTTTGTTGATCTTTTTATAGATTTTACATATTTCCTGCATATGATAATAACGCATTATTACTAAAAGATTTGTCATTTTAATTTCATTAGGCTTTACTAAATATCTAACGCATAAAAAACTGCTAATTATTTTGCTCATAAATTACGAATTAAAATTTTAATTAAACTTTAAATAAAATATTTGATTAATTCACATAATTACAGCCTTATTTGTGTGTTTTTGATGATAATAAGCAGCATAATTACCCACTAAAATTTTAAGTAAATATATTGTGACACACAGACAGAGTCTTTTTTAAGAAACACATCTTAATTAAAAAGTACTCAAATAAAAATGGCGATACTTTAAAAATTACCTAAATACCTGATCTGGATGGCCTAACTTATAAAGTTTAATATTTCTAATGTAATATCTTAAAGCTCATATAAAGACCTATTTAATGATAATATTTGTGATAATATACAGGGTAGGACAAAATATATATTTTTTTATTAAAGCACCCTGTACAGTTTACACTTGAGAACGGACAGAGATAGTACTGCCCGAAACGTTGTGTAAATAAATTAATAAAGATAATGGAAGTCCAAAATTCGTCTTTTACTACACCCTGTATATTACATTACCATTAAAATAATATTAATTAGACCTTTAAGAAAATACCACATTTAGTATATCCAACCTTATTAGTTCCAGAAATATAGCCATCCATATCAGGTATACAGGTAATTTTCAAGTATCGCCATTTTGTAGCGGGTATTGACTTTATATAAATGGTGATATAATATACAGGGTCATTCATTAAAAAAAACATACTTTTTGTCGTACCCTGGTATATCTAAAATATATATATATATATATATATATATATATATATATATATATATATATATATATATATATATATATATATATATAATAATAACTGATTTCAAAACTATAGAAATAACCTTACAACTTAATATTTTAAAAAACGGTAATAGAAGTGTAAATTTATAACTTGACACCCGCAAATTATTAATGTCTAAACAAAATTTTATGTAATACATATTCAACAGTAACTTACAATTTCATGATAATTGATGCTTAATTAGTAATTTGGCTAATCGATAGGTTACGCTGTAATGCCAGTTTAAATACAAAATTAGCGAAACTCTAACAATAATTTAAGTATTTGAGGTTTTTGGTCAGAACAGTTAAAACAAAACATAAATTAAAACATAATATCAGGGTTACATGTTCTCCTAATAGTAATTAATTTTGTATAAAATATAAAAGTTCTTGTTGTGTTTTGTCAGTTTAGGAGCATAAATGAAATAACCGATTAATCCACTTTTAGTCATTTTGGATTAAATTTTCTATAGAGCGAACCCATCAAAAATGTTATTACCTAAGCCAAATGCTTATGGGTGATGGATCACGTTACCAACTGTGAAAAAAATTATTAGGTATACGATTTTTAAAGAAAAACCGTTGGTTTTATCGGTTTTTGCCTGTTTTTTTTGGTTTTGGGGTGAAAAGATAATAAAAAGAAAGCAATATCGCGTTTACAAAGTTAAACTTTATTAAAAAAATATGCAATACAAGGAAAAAATACTATATAATTATACTAGAACAGTGCCAAAGCTTTCAAAAGAGATAGAAAGTAAAAAAATATAGTAGAATAAAATCCTTTAAAAAGGTATAAAATATAACAAAAATTAAAGGAAAAATAAATTACGGGCGATTTAGGGTCAGGAAGGTGGAAAGGGGGAGTGTTAAGTGTAAAATACGGTTTTTCTGGATTTTACAAAATTCACGTGTCATAATATGGATTTTCCAAAAAATCGGTAGTTGTTTTGTTCGTTAAGATCTCCACTTTCTAATGGTGTAAAAAATATATATTAATGATAAAAATGCGAAACAACTTGGATCCGATTTTTAAAATCATTATTACATTAGGGACGATTATTTAAAAAATATATATATATTCCCCGGAACCCTGGGGGTATGTGTTAGGGGGTACGCGGTTTTATCTATGGACGTTTAAATTAATAATTAAATGTCAGCGATCACGCACCGGTAAGTACTTTAATAAATTGTCCTACATTGATGGGTTTTTATTTAGGGGGTCCTTAAAATTGTGCTTGATTTTCTAGGGGTACGGGGACTAGAACTAAGATCTTTTAAAAAGATTTTAAAAAATACCACATTTGCTGTGTATCTGTCTTTATTGGTTTCGGAAATATGGACATTAATTTTAAAAAATATGCGTACATTTCAATTAGGTAGTGCTTGTCTAAAGTCAAGACCCTCCCTCCTAACTTTTAAAATTGTTTTATAAAAAATTAAGGACTTTGATAAGACAACATAAACCAAATTTTAGGCAAGAGATGACAGGTAAAAAGTCAAACTGAAACTTATAAGCCATTATAAAAAAGATTAAATAGTAACGAGGGTCTAGTAGAACATTATTTTAAACCTCCTAATAAGTACTTTATAACTTTAGGATATAAAGTCAATACATTTACCCACTACAAAATGGCGATACTTGAAAATTACCTGTATACCTGATATGGATGGCTATATTTCTGGAACTAATAAGGTTGGATATACTAACTGTGGTATTTTCTTAAAGGTCTAATTAATATTATTTTAATGGTAATTTAATATACAGGGTGCTTTCATAAAAAAATATATATTTTTGTCCTTCCCTGTATATTATCACACATATTATCATTAAATAGGTCTTTATATGAGCTTAAGGATATTACATTAGAAATATTAAACTTCATAAGTTAGGCCATACAAATCAGGTATTTAGGTAATTTTTAAAGTATCGCCATTTTTATTTGCAATACTTTTTAATTAAGATGTGTTTCTTAAAAAAGCACTCTGGTAGGCAGTCTGTCACAATATATTTACTTAAAATCTTAGTGGGTAATTATGCTGCTTATAATCATCAAAAACACACAAATAATACTGTAATTATGTGAATTAATCAAATAATTTATTTAAAGTTTAATAAAAATTTTCATTGGTGATTTATGAGCAAAATAATTAGCAGTTTTTTATGCGTTAGATATTTTGTAAAGCCTAATAAAATTAAAATGACAAATCTTTTAGTAATAATGCATTATTATCATATGCAGGAAATATGTAAAATCTATAAACAGATCAACAAAAATCACAAATAATCTTTATAGCCTAAAAAGTACAAGAGCCACAAAACAATGTAGTGCCTAAGCATTATGAAATATTTAATAATTATTATAATAAAAATGTTTATTACATACAAAATCTCTACATACCTATGTATGTGACACAATTAGTGTAATACTACCGATATTATAAGATTTAAATGAGTGCTTATTTGACTACCGTTGTATTTTTATTTGGCAACGCTGTGTAAAACCCATGAAGATCAAATCGTCACCTTAATTGTAAAACCACCTAACACCAGTTTTACTAAAAATGTGATGCCATCTTTAGCCCTATAAAATACGGCTAAAGATGGCTTTAAAATCACATTTTTAATTAATTAGTTAATTGTAAAACCACCTAACTCCAGTTTTACTAAAAATGTGATGCCATCTTTAGCCCTATAAAATACGGCTAAAGATGGCCTTAAAATTACATTTTTAATTAATTAGTTAATTGTAAAACCACCTAACTCCAGTTTTTATAAATAAATGTGATTTTGATGCTATCTTTAGCCTTATTTTATAAGGCAAAAGATGGCATCGCATTTCTTAGTAAAACTGGAGCATAGTTTAATAAATATACAATATATAAGTTAAATAAAAAATCAACTGTTACTGTTTTACAAAAAAAATATATATATATATATATATATATATATATATATATATATATATATATATATATATATATATATATATATATATATATATATAGTTAAAATTGGTAAGTTTCTTGGACCCTTTAGTATATTGTCAGTTTGGATTTTCTTCTTTACATAGGACAGACTAGCCAATATTTAAAAAACAGAATTAATGGACATAAATACGACAAACGAAACAAAACAGCTCTGACCAACCATACAACAGAACACAACCATACTTTTAATTATTCGCACACAAAAATTCTGACCACAGAATCGAACACCAAAAAAGGGAATTTTACGAAATGTTTTACATACAAAGAAATTCTAATGCCGTCAACTTAAGAACTGACACAAGGGGCTACCTAAAATGTACCAAAACTTATTAAATTAAACTTTTTGTTCCACACAATTTCTTAGCATTATATCAGTTCCCCAAGATATTTATTAACATCACCTCGTAAAAGTTTTAAAATTTAAAAAAACCCCTTAAAAATCAACAACTGTGCATCCTTCTATAAAAAAAGGAATAATGTACTTATCAATAATCTCTGTATGGTCACTCACGTTTTGCTTTTCGTCGTTGTTTTATCTGTGGAAATGTCTTGTAAATAGGTAGTGTTACGTTTTAAAATGTGTTTTTATCCAGTGACGTTCCCAGAATTTTTGTTTTAAATGGATAATTTTCTAAATTTCCTGACTCATGTAAGTAAATAATAATAATTATATAAAAAAAAGAAGAAAAAAAAGAAATTACATTAATAACTGTAGCTACACACGATCATATAAGTGTTGTATAATTTTAAACGATTTATTTTGACTGTGGCAATTTTTTCTTTTAGAATTAATGTACTTTTGAAAAAGGTCAAAGCCATGACCGAAACGTTAGGAATAAAGAAATGAAACAGTAGTTTTAATGTTTTTATAAAATAGGACCATATCCCAAGAAAATCCAAACTGACTATATATATATATATATATATATATATATATATATATATATATATATATATATATATATATATATATATATATATATATATATATATATATATATATATATATGTTGGTTCGTAGAGTTTCAGGGATAGATGAATGTGTAGAGTTATCATTCCGGGAGTATATCCGTTGGTCGTTTGTATTTCTTGCGGAACTTCGCAGACGTTTCGCCAAGATCACACTTGGCATTTTCAATGCTATCTAACTGATGTCAATCATCTGACATCAGTTAGATAGCATTGAAAATGCCAAGTGTGATCTTGGCGAAACGTCTGCGAAGTTCGTTCGTGGAGAAAATAACAAAAATAGAAGAAAAAATAATAACAGGCGATCTGAGGTCAGAAAGTGGAAGAGGGTGCCTCTGTCACTTATTGTTGCAGCAACAAAAGTATGAGAATTGCCAATTGCGGTTATGCTTTATAACAAAAACACAAATTTTAAAAATGTTTGGTGTGTTGCATTTAAATAAAAATGACTTTGGTCTACCACCACAAAAGAAAACATCCTTTATATCTTATATAGCTTTTGCGTTAGGATAGTGTTATTACAACATTTATTTAAAACTACTTGTTCTAAAGCGCCTAGGTCATAAAATGTTTGACCGTTACGTTTCTTTCTTAAAACACTATATTTAAATGACTAAAACAGTGTAGATGTTTGTTTGTAAAATTACCCCTAATTAAACTTACAAACACTACACCAATATTGTCTATTTTTAAACCGAAATGAGGTAGACTTTGTAACTGTTTTTTGCAAACAAAGACTACTCAAGTTTAGTTAAAGTCCTAACTGAACTGGTATAGGTTTTGTAAATTCGCTTCCCGACCTCATATCGACCGTAATTTATTTTTTCTCTAATTTTTGTTATATTTTCTATCTTTTGCAATGAGTTTTATTCTAATATATATATATTTTTTTTGTTTTAAAAATGATCCACCCTGGTCTATACATCTTTTTCTTAATTTTAAAAATGACTTTATTAACTTCTCATAAAATACTGTTTTTATAGGAAAACTCAAAGATTTTAACCTACCATGCATTGTTATAAATTCCATTTTTTTTTTATTTTTAGAAAAAGCAGGGACGAATCTTTGGATCGTTTTAAGAAAAAAGTTTAAATAAACTTGTGTTCTTAATGTCTTAACTTTAAGGATAAGCAATAACGTTAAAAACGGTTATTTTTGTGTATAATATCTGTGATACCATTTTTAATTTTTATAAAAATTTGGTATATTTTAAGAATTAATTGGGTAATGAATAAAAATTTTAATTACTTTTAGGGGGCTTAGAAAGTGTTATTATTTTTTAAAATTTAAGACAAATAATAAAAGGTTACTTATAAAATAAAATGATTTAAAATTATATGAACAATAAAAAAGAAAAAACCTATTTTTTTAAGACTTAAAACAAATAACAATTATTAAAAAAATATCCAGTTGCAGTTAAGTTAAGCCGCTGACTTTGATTGGTTACAAGTGTTAAGTATACTCCCTTATCGGTTTATAAGGTTTACATATTATTTTATGTACAAAAATCATATTATGTGGAAACTAAAGTTTAAAGAAATTGATTTTTTTATTATATATAATAAAATAATATGATATCCACCTTAACAAATAGAAAAACTTTAGACAAAGTAATATTTTGTTTGCTTTATTTTTTTTCCGTTTCAGTAGAGAATCCAAATGTTGGGTATTATGCATTATACATTTGAAGTCATTTTCCCAAAAAGGAAGAAAATGTTTTTATATTCCCAAGAGTGGGTTAAGGAGAAATTCGACTTGTTGCGTTCAAACTTTTACCACCTTCGCAAACTTTTGCAGGAAAAGTTTTGCAGGAAAAATGTATTGTTTTATAGAAACAAATTGCTTCAGGTAATGGTTTCTGTTTGGGTCCTTGTCGGGGTTTTTGTGAAACGAATATAATAAAATAAAAAAAGCAACAATATAATAAATCAAACCGTTATTGTGACAAATATATTTTGTTATGTAGTTAACATATATACAGTGCGTATTAAAAAAAATGAGAAAAAAATGGTATGTTGCTGCATTTTTCAAAATTAATAACTTTTTTAAATCCCCATTTAGCTTAGAACAAATTTGATCTCCTAACTTTGTTTTGTTTAATAAACAGTTTTCGAGTAAATAGGTAGAAACCATTTTTTGGCATGGTCATTTTGTATTCCTCATATAAAATTTTACAATAAAAATAACCCTTTGTTATTTATTTTTTAATTAAATAGAAATTTGACTGTGCCGAGAAATGCTTTCTATTTATTTACGCGAAAACCATACTTCAAACAAAAAAGTCAAGATATCGAATTTGTTCTAAACTAAACGGGGATAAAAAAGATTTTTATTTTAGAAATATGCATTGAGTTACCATTTTTTCTCAAAAGTATTTACCCTAAACCCCTCATCCATGTCTTCTGGTGCAAAGGGTGCGTGCGTCAATTTTTTAAAAATATCTGAAGTTACTATAAAAAAATTAAATATATTATTTAAAATTTAACACACTCTAGTTTAAAAACTTAGACGTTTAGGACATATAATATTGACAAGTTATTCCTATTTTTTGGTAGAAAATCATCCACTAAAATGTTTTGCATTTGTACCCTGTATAGGGTGTTCCATTAAAATTACCAGATACTTAAACATTTAAATTTTACAACACTTTGGATTAAACAGAAAGTAGTATTATAATGGTTTTTAAAGATAGATTTTTAAAAGAACTGTTTTAAGCATTTTAAATTTTTGTGATGTTTAATTGTTTTCCCATAAAACTTCATATTGTGCTGTCGTTTCAAACGCCATTTTCTCCAAAAACAAAGAAGTAAGGTTATCCCTTAACTACTAACAAGACATCTGGGAGACGCTGGCAAATATTTTTGTGTCCCGCCTTGTGTTTTAGGATTAATAGTCCATCTACTTTTAAGTTTGCTGTTGCTTAGTCTGCATATAAAGGGAATTTGTTATAGCACACGTAATTATTTAAAATAAGTGTTTGGAATTTTAGACAATTACAAAAATGGCACAAAGATTGTGAATAAAATAAGTGGAGCAGATTTAGTCAAAAACTTTTATCCAAATAAGTAACCCCACATTTTCTCAGAGTAGCGAAAAATCCACATGTATCTCGACAAATTAGAATCAGTATTAATGATATTTAAGGTTTGTTCCCAAAATCATTTTAATTAATAACATAAAAGGATTGTGTAAAAGAAAGACTTCCTATACTTGCCTTTTAAAGTAAGCAAAGGCAAACTGCTAACTTTTTTACAGTAAAAAATTGTGTATTTAATGTGTTTAAAAAATAAAGTTTTAGGGGTATGTATTTTTTTTAATGTTACTTCCTTTATTTATTTTTGGCACTTTTTGTAGCAATTTATGTTTTGTTTATTAGTAATAATATTGCTTTAACGTGTGTACCATGTGTACAATATGAATTTTCTTTGCAAAACTAACCTATATTATTTTTTTAAATAAGTACAAATGAAAATAGTTTTTACTAACTATCCAAACCATTTAATAAAAAAAAACAAAACATATTGATATTAAAAACTAATGATATATTGCGGAGTGACTGAGAGACGCAACGTTAGTAGTTGCAATACAAAAATTGCACGTTAGTTGTTAAGAGTTAGGAATATCTTTAGGGTTTTATATCAGGAATGACCCGTAGAGTTTAATTTTTAAAAATATACAGGCTGTTCCATTTAAAATATAAGTGTAAGTGTATATCTTCTTTCTCTATATTTACAATTGTACTGAAGAAAATAAATTCCTGGATAGTTAATTCGTCACCCGGTGTATCAAGTTATTGATAAAAACCTGTTTAATTACTTTTTAAATATTTATTTTATATATTTTTTAATTAATTATAATTTAATAGGTATTATAAAATAGCAGCTTTATATTCCAGATTTAAAAAATATATATTTTTTGCTTTATTTTAAAGCAACTCTAAACGGTCAAGAAGCAAAAAAATACATTTGTATTTTAGTAAGTATGCACTGTAAAATTATGAGTATTTCATTAAAAAATATATACTTCCCCAAAAGTTAACGCACCAGCCCAATTTTTTCCATAAGCTTCGATACAAAAATGCTTTAATTTAAATGACCATAACTCTTTAAATAATTAAGTTATTAAGGCAAAAAAAAATGTTAAGGAAAGGTAAAGCTATAACTTTGGCGTAACCGTTGTTATTTACTGTTAAGAATACATCTTACAGGAAAATTAAAAGTTTTTGCAAAAATTAACAACTTTTAATCTCTCTGTGTGATGCGCTGTTAAAAGGTAGTAATTAAATTTGTGATGATAAAACATCAGAAATAGGTGGGGGTATAATTTAATTGCAAATAAGGTTGCTTCCTTTCAACAGCACATCACTCAGGGTGATTTAAAATTATTTATTTTTCCAAAAACTTTTAATCACCCTGTAAAATTATTGTTATTAGTAAATAACAATGGTTACGCTAAACTAATAGCTTCACCTTTCCATAACATTTTTTTAATTGTCTTGATAAGTTAATTATTAAAAGTGTTATAGCCATTTAAATTAAAGCATTTTGTATTGAAGCATATGGAAAAAATCGGTCTGGTGCGTTAATTTTTAAAAAGTGTATTATTTACATGGTTTTTAGTAGTAAGCTATCTATCTGTATGATCTTTAAAAGTTTTTTTATATTTTTTCTCATTATTATGAAAATATTTTGACCGCTATAAACCGCCCTTATGTGTAGAAGGACAGAAAAATAAAATTGTTTACACTATTCTTTTGTAGATAACCTTCAAGAAATTTTATTGCTTTTTCCGTGCTCTATCATATTTATTCGACAAATAACCTTGGACTCGATGCAAGCGGAAAATGTCACCCAGAATAATTTGTTCACATAGACAACGCTTCTTAAGTTTTACTGCAAAACTTTTTGAACGTGCTGGAAGTTTGGACGCAACAAGTCTGTTGAAATAGCCCTACGTAATTTTTGAGATGTTCTTTGTTTTAAAACAAAATGACTGCAAATATATAAAATTCAACATTTTCAAGTCAACTTAAAAAAAAATAAAAGAAATTAACAAAAAACGCTATTCCTTATTCAGGTATGTTTGGTATTTTTTACAACAAATATCTTTGCCTATGTATGAATGTGGTAGACAATGCTTTAGTATAGAAGGTATTTTTTCACTGCTGACCTGGAAAATTGTTATTATTTATTTTATTTCCCTAACGAGAATTATTATTTCTCACCCTAGGTTTGACACATGCCAAATTTTTACATAAATATAACCAATCTGACTAGAAACGCTCCAGTCTACTTGATACATTTAACAAATTGTTAGAAAAGTACGAATACCAAAATTAAAATTGTTAGTATATCAATGTTAGTAGTGAAAAAAGTTCTATATATACCTCAGGTGAGAAAGCTATTATTTATCTCGCACATTATCCGCTTCGGGATATAAAAATGCTTGGTAAATTATAGCTTACTTCTCACCCCAGGTATATAATATACTATAATGTTGTTTAATAATATTTTTTGTATCTAGATTGTGTTTAGTTTCTTCTTCAACCTTTTAGCTAATTCTTAAACATGGTTTTATTATTTTAATTTTTTCTTCAAATTGCACTTGAATAATATAGAAACAACTCTCTTGATGATCTCTTGTACAAACCGAAACAGCACCTGTGTATCATACCTTATTGCTATTGTGCCGTGCTTTACAATAGCTTTCCATATTTTCTATTACTTTTTAATACTACTTAATATAAACGTTTTATATTTTTACCTTTTTAAAGCACAAAAGGGTGATATAAAATTACGTTTGGTAAATAAAAAAGAAAGAAAAAGAAAAGATCTTAGTGCCAATTTCATCCCAGCTATTACTAACGAAGTCCCAAGTTGATTCCAGCCATATGTCCAGAAATACATTTTTTGCCTATATCTTTGAATTTTAAAAATGTTAAAACCTAAAACACTAAGCTTTTCCATTTTACTATTATTCAAACGATAAAAAGGTATATAGTGTTGCCAGAATTAGACAGCTATTCCTTTGCATTCTTTATATATTATTTTTTCCTAAAAAAAATTATAGAATGATAACAGGTACCTAAAAACAACTTTACCGAAATTATCCTAATTCTCGAAAGGATCAACTTAGTGGTCATTAGCCGACATATGATTTTTTTTTATAATATTATTTTCTTTAAGACTATTATACGTCACACTATTTTTCACCGGTGTTTTTACCCGATAAAGCTGAATTTTTATAGGTATCAGGCAGAAAGGCTATATTTTACCTTTCTTTTTAAAGAAAAGTAAATAGCTTTTTCGGTTTCTCTCGGGGCATTTATTTCAACAGGTGACGACAGATCAAGCCGTATTTTGTTCACTTTACCTCGTCTTTTAAGACACTTTGTTATTTGCCTTTATATAGGTGGGTTTAATGGATTTCTTATTATTTTTTTGCCTTAATTTGTGCTATAATTTTTAAATCAATTTGTTAATTTTATTTTTTTATTTTAAAACTAGCAATATCGATCTTAATGTTGTTTTATTAACTAAAAATTAAAATTAATAATAACAACAAAAGTCACATTATGCAGGGTGTCTAGTAACTCTATAAACTTAAAGGAGCCGTACTCCTAACATGGCTAAACCTTACCAAATACTGATTATACAATATTACACATTGTGTTTCCTAATTGTGGTTAGAAAATTTAAAGACCTATTCCTAAACAAATTTTAGGAAAATAAGTTTATAATATTATAGATTTGAGAATGCTTTGTTTATAAGATACAGGGTCTAACCTTTAAAAGAGAAAATCGGGTTTTTTATATCCTAAATATGTCTTATCCGATTTATTTAAAATTTGGCTGTGGTATTTGTTGAAATAGGAAGTTTTTTAGCCCTAAATTAATTTGAATTAGTGAGACCAGTGGCGGGGTGGGACGCATCTCAGCTAATACTATTGAATTTAAATGTACGCTACGGACTTTTTGCTACTTTTATATTTTTTCGAATGAAGCACCTAAAAATACAACTTTTTTGTTTTGTAATATTTTACTAAGTTTTTTAGAAAAAAATAAAATACGCTACACTGCATATTCCTGGACCATACAAGAAACATTTTTAACATTTTTTCTTCTAAAAATTAGGTATTATACCTTTCTATTAGCAATTATGTACCAAAAACAACAAATACCTTATTAAATAACGTATATATCTAGTCTAACAAATCTTACTAAAAAGTGTTTTAAACAACTTTAGGTTGTTTTAAAAGTTTAACATCCTGTCTCTTAAGAAGAAAAAAATTGAACACCCATGTTTCTATGTTTTTTTATGTAAAATTGGCCCAGAAGTACGCCCTTCAATTTGCTTACCGCAATTAGGAAACACCCTGTATAGCGATATGACCATACCCAGAAAGAAGAAACGCCTTGTATCTTGAAAACAATGCATTTTTAAATCTATGTTTATAAATTAATTTTTTTATATATTTTTTAATAATTTATTAATACATAGGTCCTTAAATTTATGCCGCAACAAAAAACATTCAGTAAAAATTTTATAAATTATCAGCTGTACATTTTGCTCCAATTAAGTTTTGCCCATCTTGTATAATTTTTAAATCATTATTATTATTATTATTTTAAGGGGGTACAGTGGTGCTCATTTTAAGGTTTTTGTCTTGGTTCTTCGTCGAATTTAATTAAGAAATTTGCAAAAATGCACTACTTTTAAATAACCCTCTGTAATTTCTTTGATAACCGACTTTATAATTAAAATTGCAAAAACGTCCCAAGGTAATAATACAGTTAATATACTTATGTGATAAGAACAAAATTTTCGGTAATTTTGTAAAACTGGGATAACTTTGATTTTTGTCAAAAAGGGGTTTATTTACCACTTTGTATAACGAACTCATAACAACGTTTAAAGAATAAGCTGCAAGAAGCTTAAAGCCAATAAAATGTTCTTACCAGAGACGAAAAAAACAAAAATCAGTTAACATTTTAAAATGTTATGAGCGGTTGAATTTAGAGGAAAAAATGGGTAAAGGAAAAACATTTATAGAAAGACGCACCTGGGAGAAACACCAGGTACAGAGTTTTTGTCAAAGTTGCGTAGGTTACCTTTATTATTTTATTAATACTCAAGAAGTAACTCACGATAAACATCGTATGATCTATGTGAATAGTTTCTAGTGTGTGTTAAGTTTTATATCAAGTTTAAATTAAATATTACTTTAAACGACCAAAATTTCTTATTTGAAATGACACGCCCGGTATATTTTTACTAATTTAAATAGAAAATGACATTTTATTCAAATTGGACATTTCAATTAGGTACAATGGCATATATGCATTTATGGCACTCTAGTAATCAAAGTAGAAATTTAAAAAATTAAGAGGTTAGATATAAAAAGTTACAATTTAAGTGTCATGGCATTCAAAATGCAAGTTTATATTTAATTAGGTAAAAATATAATAGATGTCTCTAGGGCCAGGTTCATTTGTTGAACGGTTAAATATAAGATTCTATTATATACAAATATACACTATGCTCTAAAATTCCCAAAGGACTTAATCCGTGGTTTTGCAAAAGTCTTTATGCTTGAGACGCGCCATTATACGAGTATGCTTATTTAGTTCAGAACGTTTGCCTTTTTGTTAGAAATTTACATGCATCGTTACGTCTGTACTGAATGCACAATGCGTTTTTGATTTATACATTTATTCAGAATACAAATGAAATATTTAGTCTTATTTTCCAATTTATTTCTAAAGCAGTGGGTTTTTACAATAAAATGTACCAAGGCAAATAAAATTTACCATTAAAATAAAAACTGTTGATTGGTAAACTCTATAATACTATTACTATGACATTCTTAAAAAATAAAAAAAGGTAATATTATTTCTTAAGTATTTTTCAGATACACTTTGGAAAAACTTATAAACCTAACGATTTTCTAAAATAGAGTATACCTTTAACTCATTATAATGTTAACATTTCTTTTTAAATTTCGTAAATGTTAAAGGCAAAGAAAAATACGCTTTACAAAAGATCCTCTTCTTGAAGAAACTAGTGGGAAAGTCAGCGAGAAGAAATGTTAAACGACGGGCTTAACATTTTTGTCTCCCCATGTAGCGTAGTAGACAGAGCTTTGATCTTCGAAGCCAGAAGTCGCCGGTTTGATTACCAGCGGGAGAGACATATTTAGTTAGTAGTTATTTAAAAAATAACTACCGTGGTGACACCGCGTTGTATAAAAGGTGCTGTGAAATGCATATCTGCATGTTTCAGTGCTTGGACAACGTTGACGGAACAGGGAGAACGATGGGTTTAACATCCAATAACCCGAAACCCACGGTACTCTGGTATTTAGGCATATGCCTTCGTGGGATATAAATAATCCCCACCCCTTTTTCGTTCTGATAAAAAATATATATTTTTTAATAACAGTTCTATAAAGCATCAAAAATAAAGATAAATTTGTATAAGGATGTCTATTTCAAAAATTTATAGTTATTAAAATATTAAAAATGTATTATTTACCTATTTTAACAATGTTTTACGTATGGCTAAGTTAGGGTTCTAGTTGGCCTTGACAACAAAATGCAGCGTCACAGCCAACTACAACGTACCTACCCATACTTAAATGCGTTGTTAGAATAGATAAATATTAAATCGTTAATATTTCGAAAACTATACATTTTTGGAATAGACATCCTTATACAAACTTACCCTTATTTTTAATGCCTAATAGGATAGGGTACATATAAAATGGAATTAATTTTATTTTAATTTCCAAAAACTAAGCAAAATACGAAAATATTTTAGAGGCTTAAAAAGATGTGTTTTCATCTGCATAATTTAAATAAAATATAAAACTCTTACAAAAGTTAGTGGCGTACATTTTATTATCAAAAATATTAGTTAATGTTCATTATGACGCCACTGGATTAAGTAAACTTAATTAAATTTGATCCCAATAAGCCTTTTAGATTTAAAAATAACACAATACAAATCGGGTAACCGATATTGAATATGTTAACAAAAAAAAATTTTTATTAGAAGTTTAATACCCTGTTTCTGGTAAACAATGCATTTTCGGACTCATGTTTATTTAAACTTTTTTTTGATGTAGTATCTGTCCCTTAATTAACTTAACAAAATTCTTTTACACCCTGTATATTATTGCCAATAAAAATACACTGAATAAATTTATATTTGTTGGCTTCTAAGTTTTTGTGTTTTTCACAAACAGATAAACATGCTAAAAAAGTAAATATAATTATGGCTATAAAAAAATAATTTAATGCTATAACTAATTACCTAAATAAATAAATTTCTTGTTTTAAGTTTTCTAGACTTACTGATATCTTATTTTAACAGCGCAAAAAAAACTTTATCATTTACATTGTAAATGAAATAAAATAAAAATTGGATAATTTCGTTGTGCTATTTTTATGAATTTAGGCTGTTTCAAAACTTTATTAATTAAAATGAATTACCGATATGGAAAACAAACAGTCCACCATAGCCAAATCATACACTGAATCCCTTCCACCAACTTGCTATGTATTCTCCTAAGTTCCACTGCTGCAACGAGTAACGAGCGTGCATATTTAAACAGAACGAAATCAGGGGCTCCCGGCTTACCCTGCTTCCGTTAACTGTCCGCAACGCTGTGTCATACGGCGCGACCACGAGATCCCACCTTAAACATTTGATATCCATTTAATTTCCCATGGTCGGCCAGTTGGTCTCGACACCTATAGTAGTATAGCAGATGAAACCACATAGAAGCCTTAGACGAAAAGTTAAGTATCTTAGTCCTGTCAAATATAACTAAAATAAAATAACAGATAATATTCATTTGTGCTCAAAAATATGTTTTTCCGTTAGGACAGCAAGCAGTTTCTTTGTAAAACAACATCAATGTAGTATATTGTGGTGTAACAAGTTTTAAAAAGGCTCACAGGTGTGATAGTAAGTCACACGAGTGTGCAATGAGGCGATTTTAAACGTGTTGCACACTATACTTTTATTTGACTGCACATAACAACTACAACCACAAAAAATAAATTTGTTTTAAATTTGTTTAATTTTTCAACAATATTATTTGATTACAATAATAATTAAACAAGTTTATACAAATTACTGAATTAACAATAAAATATCAATTAAAATTATAATTAATTGTAATATTCGAACTGTTTTCCAAATTCATTATTGGAAAGACTTTTTTCTTATGATGATTTTCAATAATGTTTAAAGAATATTCTGATAAATGTGATCTCTGTTACTTCTTGGCAAGGGTGCAATATGGATTTCGCGGGAAGGTTGCTCGACGATGGCTTTACAGACTCCATTAATTTATTAGATATTGTAGTTTGTTTTCAATGACTCGCCAGATTATCCTTCTGCAACGACACTGGAATTCCAACCCCCATGGAGCTTTAAAGTCAGCAAGTCACCTCCTGCATTAACTAATATTGTGACCGATGATCGCCGAAAGCAGTGAGCAGTGTAGTTTTCTGGATTCAGGAATGCAGCTATTTTTCTCGCCATACTTCCTATTTTGTTAATACCAACAACCTGTTTCGTGCCTATATTTAAAAAAAACAAAAATTATAAAAAGTTTAATACTTTGTTTCTGGGAAACAATGCATTTCCTGACCCATGTTTATTTAAACTTTTTTTTTTATGTAGAATATGACCCTTAATTAACTTATTAAAATTCTTTAACATCCTGTATAATATTAACAATAAAAATACACTAAATAAATTTATATTTTTTTAGCTTCTACGTTTTTCTTTGTTCATAAACAGATACACTTGCTAAAAAAATAAATATATTTATGGCTATAAAAATGTCGTTGCAATAATTAGGAAAAAAACCTATTTTCTGTTATATTTTGGGGTCAAAGGCTAAGATATTTTTGGAGAGTTCATAAAGAGTACCTGTAACGATCTAGGTAATTTATTATTTGTGTGTTTTATCTTCACTAGTTCTGGTTAGCGAAGTCTCTGATATCCTCAATCGTTATTCTACAGAGCTCATCCCGCCTACAAGCTCCTGTTAATTTAATTGCCACAACGGTCTAAAAGTTTAAATATGCTATTAGCTCCTATTTATTTAATTATTATTATCTAATATAAAATACCTTACCAAGCAAACATTTTTTTGTCTGGAGCAGTAGATAGGAACCGATGAGTGTTGTAAGAATTTTCTGATTTTCTCTTGAGCAAAGCCACCAGTTTCATGTAACTACTCAGATCGACGTCAGCGTACTTTTCAACATTGAGTATTTGGACCAGAGAGTGGATGACTTATATTTCTTTGAAAGTTCTTCAAAATAGTCTAACGCCGCATTTTCAGAGAAGAATTTAATATTTTTGTTTGTCTCTCCAAGCCATAAACTTATTATGGGTGATTTCATACATTTCTCGCGATTTTTTAGGTAAAGCTTAATAATATAGTTGCAGCTTGCTTCGCTTTTTCCAAAGGTCGTACGATTCACTGGTGTGCATCATATTACATGAAAACACTAAATTAGGGGAAATCTGATTTTTAGGTAAAATTATTTTTCAAATAATATGATAGTGACAAATATGTTACACGATAACAAGGAAAATAAGACAACCTTAACAATAATATTAACAGGCGAACCTGAATTCACTATTTTCCCCTTCTTTTTGCAAATAATTCTTGATTGAAAGCTAAATTGGTACTCAATATTTGATTTCCACCTCTAAAAATCCCATTTTTATTTATTACCCTTTTTATAAGAGTTTAGTAGCAAACATTTAGTGCCTAATCCTAAACATAAAAATAATGCTTGTTAGGCATATGAATTTTTAATACATTTTCTCGTGGTTTTGTTATTTTATTATTTTTTTAAAGGCGTTAAAATGTATTAAAAGCAAACTTTAACATTTTAAAGACGTATTCGGTCTTGACGGTTTTTAATAAATTTAAATTATCCTAAAAATGGTGTCACGAAAATTGATTTTAGTTTTTTTTTTCTAGTTTAGGTTTATTTTTAATATCATAAAAATATATATTTTAAAGAAACATAAATATAATTATTTAATAATGTGATTTAAAAAACACAATTAAATTTATAAACATAGTCTTTAATGAAGATATTCTTTATATTGATTAGGCTGATTCATTTATTCAATGATCTTTTTGTTAGGTACACGCCAGAAGTCTATCTAGAAAGAATGGGTCCGCTTCGGTCCTGGCGCCAGTATATAGCAAGCACCATCGACCTTATTGAATCATTAACTGGCCGTTCTTCTGAAACAAAATAAAAAAGATCCCAAAACCCAAGAAAATCTAATTAAAAAACGTTTTGGTGGCAAGTCTGCCACTCATGACACAAATGTTAAACTACTTTTATAGTTTGCGCAACTAAAAAGCTTGAAATTTTATTCATTTTAAATTTCAATATTAGTTAATTTTTTATTTTAACTTTTAACTTGACAACTGTGGCAGACTTGCTACCGAAACGTTATTTTTAATTAGAATTTTTGGGTTTTTAAGGGGTTTTTCTTTAATTTATTTCAGGTGACCGCCAGTTCATAGAGACCAATAAGGCTAAACAGGGTCAGCTTACTATAACCCGGGACCAAGACCGAAGCGGTCTCATGCTTTGTAGATAGACTTTTAGCGTGAACCCAACCGAAAAGATCAATAAATTCTCCCTATTTATATATGTATATTTTAATATAAGATATAAAGCCGCGTCCAGACTTGCAACAGTTCGCCAAACATCGGTCCAAACAGACCAACCTATTTGCGCGCTCCTTTGATTAGAAAAACCGAAAATCTCTGAATCACCCCGGAATTATTTGCCAAGCCCTTAAAACGACGTGAATTCCGTCCACGTCCACGTCCGCGCTATGTGGGGCTATTCGACGCGGCTAATTGTTGCAAGTCTGGACGCAGCATAATATGCTCCTTCCTTAATCGTAAATATACCTAAATAATTTTTTTATTATAAAGTAGTTTACCATTTGTTTAATTTACTTCCAAGATTACATAAAACTTTTTACAAAAATGTAAAAAAAATAATTATAATGATAGGGAAAAAAATATAACAAAAAATAAAGCAAAATAATGTACTTTTATTTATTTTATTATTTACAAATTCATATTTAAATTAATTTTAAAGTTTTAATATAATAAATTTAAATACCCAATAAAAATAAATTTAAATTTGTAATATTGATTGTATTTTATTATTTAAATTATATGTATTATATTTTCTTTTGTGCTAATAACGTAAATACTTTTTATGATATATTTTAAATAACGAATTTTAGCTACAAAATAAGGGTACTTATTCGACAATTGAGCATATTTAAACAAAAATTAGTATTTTGCAAATAGTAAGTTTTTCTTAATACGTTTATTTTAGTTATTACTAAAAACATGTTCAAATCATTTCAAACAAACCTTGCAAATTGTTAACCAAAAAAATTTGTTTTCATGTAATCGGCTTTTAAACATTAAACAATTTTTAAAAATTTTGTTTCTTGAGCTTGTATTTTTGTTGCTACTACAAATATTAATATTTATATAAATCCAAAAAATGTTTTTAAAGCAAATTGGATGCGTTGCAAAAAACAAAATTCTAAAATTTTTAATAAATTTACTCCCTTAAAAGTTACTTGTCGTTAGAATTTCTTTTGGATTTAAATATAATATTATTTTAAAATACAAACTGGTTTTAATTAAATATTATTATTTGTAGTAGAAACAAAAATCCAAACCCGAAAAACAAAATTGAAAAAAAATTAAACTTCGATTACATAAAAACGGCTTATTGAACGATAATTTATGAAGAGAGTTTTTCTGTAATAAATTTTAAATTTCTTTAGAAATATGTGTTAATAAGTTTTTAAATCAACATCTAACTGTAAGTAACGAAGATACACTTCTTGATATTAATTTTTAACCTTTACGTTATTTTTTTTTCACCTTGAACAATAATATCGATATATTATTATATATTTAAAAAAAAGTCTATTTTTTTTGTCCCAGTCTAACATTTTTGCCTATTTATATTTAATTGTAATTGTTTTATATAATAAATAATAAAGAAATAGTGTAGTAGTTTAATTTTAATGCTTTTATCATATTCTTGGTGTTGTGTCCCCAAATACTATATTTATTTAATATATTACGAACGTTTGCCGGTAGAATTATTATTATCAGTCGTCGATAATGCTTTTTAATTTATAAATATTAAATTGTTTTTAAAAAATATAAATATTCTTTACTTTTTGAGATTTCCAAAACTTGTAGTCGTCCAACAAAGTAATCTTGAATAAAATACGAAGCATTGTTTTTCGCATTATAAGAACAGAATTTTAAATTTATAATAATTATGTTCTGCAGTCCCATATGCAAAGTGAAACAATTAACAAAATAGTTTGTTTGCATTCGGTTAACAAGATCCTTTTAAAACCTGTACATATACAAAACTAGAATCCGGCACATTTGTTAGAAGACAGGGGTGGCATTGAAAGTAAGAAGTAAGACTTTTTAAAAAATAGTTCTTGTAATCGTAAAAATATGGTTGTTGGTACTTTGGATTAAAAAAATAATATATTTTTTAATAATCTCTCACTTAAAAATTTTAGTTGTCATTACCAAAAGTGGAAGAGAAAAAAGGGCTCCTTCGTTTTGAAGCTATAACTAAAAAAATATTGATGCTAGGTGAAATTTGAAAACGGATCCCAAAAGGGGAGAAAATTTTGGTAGGACATATCTCGACTTCCGGAGTTGTAGCTTTAGTATTTATAATTTTAGTTTAACGTTGAAAATTCGGTTTAGCGTGGCCGGTTTGGCGCTAGATCGCCGCCTCCACGCAAAATGTGCAATAAAAAATATTTTAACACGAAATATTAATTTTAATTTATAATTTTATTTAGACACTTAAAGGAATATTGTTTCTTAACTTTATTTTTGTTAAAGTTATTAAATTGTTTATTAACTAATTTTTAATAGGTCAAATTTGTCATAAATTTTTTGAAAAAGTTTAAATAATGTACCTATATTTTTTTCTTTTGGAGGCTCTTTTTATATACGTAATAAACAAGATTCTGTTTTAAAAGTTATTGAGTGTTTTATTATTATGAATTTTCTAAATTAACAAAAAATAATAACAAATTTTAAAAATATTTACCTTGTCTTTTTGTTTATATAAAAAAATTATAAACAAATGACGTAAAAAACTGTTTAGTCAAGCATCTAAACAAAAATATTATTATAAAAACAACTAAAATTAAACATATTAATTCTAAATAATATTTTCTTGTTTACTCAACTTAGAAAATTTACCAAATACAACACTTTTATTAAGTTTTAACACATAATCTTGTTCATTACGATATACAGTAAGGTCCTAAAATCTGTCGCCTCTCTTCTAAACTCTGAATTGTTTAATGTATTTTTATAAAACTTGGAACGATAATTTAACATAACCAAGGTATGCAATTTTTGACATATCAATAACAACTCTAAATGTTAAGGAGACATCTGGGTGTCATTTTTAATTATTTTTTTTTAAGAAAAGGGGGTTTTATGTAACAATATTTTAAGCTCCTGACGAGTACTTTATAACCCTAGAATATAAAGCCAATAATTTTACCTACCACAAAATGGCGATGTTTTAATAATTACCTGAATACCTGATACCTGACTTGAGGTCATATTCCTGATAGAGCTAGGTATAGATAATGTGATATTTTCTTAAATCCCTTTAAAAATCATTTTAATGGTGATATATTGTACGGGATGATTCTTTAAAAATATATATACTTTTTGTCCTACCCTGTATATTATCACCAGTATTACCATTAAAAAGATCAGTAAATAACCTGAAGAAATACCATATTAAGGATATCTAACTTGATTTGTGTCAAAAATATTGCCATTCAAATCAGGTATGCATGTAATTTTTAGGTATCGCCATTTTGTAGTAGGTAAAGGTGTTTAATTTGTGGAGAAAAATATAAATACAGAAACTGTGTATTTACGGATCGATATACAGTGCATTTCTTTAATGTCCCCCCTTTTATTGTTTGAACGAATCAATTTAATTAAGTCCAACTTTGGAATATTAAATAGATGCATAAATACTATATTTTAAAGTGAAATTGACAGATAAAAATTTTAAGATGGGAAAAAAATAGAAGGGGTCTTGTGACACATCATTTTAAAGCTCCTGACGAGTACTTTATAATCTCGAATACAATAAAAAATGGCGGTACTATAAAAATTATCCAAATACCTGATTTAAATGGCCATATTTTCGAAACTAATAAAGGTAGATGTACCTAATGTGGTATTTTCCTAAAGCTCTTTTTAATGGTGATACTGGTCATATTATACGGGGTAGGAAAAAAGTTTATATTTTTAGATAAAACACCCTGTGTAATATATCACCATTAAAAAGACCTTAAAGAAAATATTACATTTAGTATATACAACTTTATTAGTTTTGGAAATATGACCATCCAAATCAGGTATTTAGGTAATATTTTAAATGCCGCCATTTTGTATTAGGTAAAGGTATTGACTTTATATTTAAGGGTTATAAAGTACTCGGCAGAAAATAATGTGTCACAAAACCCTCCTTTCCAATTAATTTTAAAAAATAAGGGGGGCATTAAAGAAAAGCATTAAACAATACAACGATTCAGTATTAAATAAATCGATTTATGATGCATAGGCGACGTTGCGGTGATGTGATGAGTATCG
Source organism: Listronotus bonariensis (assembly GCA_014170235.1). Taxonomy (NCBI): domain Eukaryota; kingdom Metazoa; phylum Arthropoda; class Insecta; order Coleoptera; family Curculionidae; genus Listronotus; species Listronotus bonariensis. The sequence continues at coordinate 106,412 of JACEGR010000324.1, read as the reverse complement.
TCTCGTGTACTTTTACGACGCGCATAACTTAAATTTTTCAAGAATAGTTTCCATAACCATAGAAGAAAACTTTATGTTTGTTTTATTAGCACCGTCCCTGCGTTCATGCAATGAGCAACTATTTAAACGGTAATGTTCCAGTCCTCGACACTTTTAACGAACTCATTAAGCTTATACACAATGCATAAAACTTACGTTCCAAAAGCGCTAAGCTTCAACATATTAAATAGGTATAGGTATTAAGGCGAACACTCTATGTTAATGGCCATTTATTTATTTTCCTAATCCTAAGTTAAGCCTGAGCGGGCTTTTAAATAAGTCGTTTGTATAATTTTTAATTAGAATTCCTGTTACAATTTTGGAATTTTATTTAAAAGTCCGTAGCCAGGAGATATAAAAGGCAATTTATTCATTTAAAATTAAGGATATATTGGCGATGGACTCAGTCGACATCAATGAAAAGATACTTAAAGTAAAAGGTTTTTTTTTATCTTTGGACAATCCACGAAGGCTGAAAGCCTAAATACTAACGTACCGTGGGTGTCTTAAGCAGGGTAAGAGGGAAGTTTGTTAACACGGGACTTAAAAACTTGAAGATTTGGGGAGGAAGGAAAGACCTCCGCTGGCAGCAGGTTCCACAGACTAGAAACTCTAGGGATAAAAGAACGAACGAAATGGGAAGTTCGGGGCCTGTCCAATTGAACTGTATGGGGATGCATACGCGCAGCACCACGAGTTTCTCTGTTGGGAACTGCAAGAGGAGGGACTATACTGGACAATTCGTCGGAGCAGAAGCCGTAAAAGTATCTATAGAAGAGCGATAGATCTCCCACAGCTCGACGATGAGCAAGAGAAGGAAGTCTTTGAGTAGGTAAAGGATCATTAATAAGACGAACGGCCCTTCGTTGAATGGCATCAAGAATGCTAAGGGGTTGTAGGGGATGCCATTCCCCAGACATGAGAACAATATTCCAGAGAGGGTCGAATTTGGGACACATACAAAGTGTATAAATTGGAAGGAGAAAAGTACTTTTTGGCTCGGAAAAGAAATCCAAGCTTTTTGAAGCCGCGGTGGCTATAGATACAATGTGTTTATGCCAGTTAAGGTTATTCTCAAATGTGATGCCCACAAGGTTAAATGTGTCCCCGCTCTGCAAAACATGGCCACTCATAAGCAAAGGATGAGTGTTTGATGATTTTTTTCGCGACAAGGAACACGATTGTGTTTTGGATGCATTAAATTGAACGAGATTTTTGGCGCCCCAATCCAATATCAAATTGAGATCCTGTGAAAGAGATATCTGCATCGCTCTGCGTTTGCTTTCCAAGTCGGGTTGAGAGATTGGTTTGGAAACCTGAAAAGTGGAGTGAAGGGTACTATCGTCAGCATAACTATGAATGGGATTGGTTGTGGAAGAAAGAAGGTCGTTGATGTGAAGAAGAAACAAAGTGGGTGCTAGTACTGAACCCTGAGGCACTCCAGCATTAATTTCGTGAAAGCTTGAAGAGTGGCCATCAACAATGACTGATATACGTCGATTAGAAAGATAACTGGAGAGCCAAGAGCAGAGTTTAGTTGGAAGACCGTAGGAGGGAAGTTTATTAAGAAGTGCGTCATGCCAGACTTGGTCGAAAGCTTTAGATATATCAAGAGCAACGATCTGGGACTCACCTAGAAACTCAAGAGATTTGTTCCAGTTGTGTGAAACGAAGGAAAGAAGATCTGCTGTAGATCTCTTGTGACGAAATCCGTATTGCCTGTCATGTAAAATTTTATGTTTTTCTAAGTACCTAAGAATTTGCAAGTTAATGGATTTCTCCATTACTTTACAAAGCATTGAAAGGAGTGAAATGGGTCTATAGTTGGATGGAAGAGATTTAGATCCTTTCTTGGGAATAGACTGGACACGTGCAGCTCTCCAGCTGTCTGGAAATATACCCGTGTCATAAGAAATTCGAAAGAGCCTGGTTAAAATAGGTGCAAGTTCAGGAGCACATTTTTTTAAAACGATTGCTGGTATTCCATCAAGCCCAGACGATTTCTTGGTGTTAAGAGAAGAAAGGATACGCTTGATGTGTTTTACCTTAAAAATAATATTGGGCATTTTGTAAGGAACTGGGGGAACAGTTGGAATTGGATGATTGACAGGTGGATGAAGGGTTGAATTGGCAGCAAATTGTTTAGCAAATAGTTCGGCCTTTCCTTTAGATGTAGAAATAATTTCATCTTCCAAAGTTAATGGTGGAAAAGAACTGGTACAGAAATTTCTACTGATGTTTTTGGCAAAGGACCAGAAGGATTTGCTGCCATTTGAGCAAGAAAGTACTTTGTTTTTTATACGGTTATCAAAGGAGTCCTTGGCGTCTGAGATTGTTTGGTGGTAGTGGTTTCTTGCTTCAATGCTGGCCAGTCGGTTTTCTGGACTAGGATCCTGTGTGTGTGTTTGCAACACAAACTAATGATTTTAATTTTAAAATAATTAAAATATTTAATTAAGGTAATGTTAGGGTATCAAATTACAGTTTAAAATAAAAATTTTAGTTATTTAGGAAATATAGAATTTAATTTTTGTATTTAAATAAGAAGATATTCTTTACATTACGCCTACTTTTATAAAGTGTGTGTGATGATCTTATCTATACCTGTAAAGTTTTAATTTTTATTATTTCGGAAAAAACTTATTCCTAACAAAACATTTTGCTGTGTCTGAAATGCTTTAATCTTTGATGAAATTGCCCTACGATATACAGGTTGCTTGAAAATTGCAAAAATATTATTTTGAAAAATAAAAATTAATAGTCAAAGTATATTTTTAAAATTCTTAATTAAAATGCATAAAAAAGTAATTAAAGGAGTCCTTCACATATTTTTCTTATCGCTTATCATTACTTGGAAAAATTAGGTGTAAACTAAAATAATTTTTAAATAAATTATTAATTTACCTTTTTATATGCATACAACACCAAGTTACGATAAAGTATATGTAAGTAGTAGTATGTAGTTACACAAAAGCTATGAATAATTCAACAAAAAGTTAATAGTTTAATACGTTTTCAAGCTATTTAAACAACTATATATACATAACCAATTTTTGTATACTTCCCAAAATAACATTTTTGTAATTTTAAATCTCTCTATATTTTAAAGGGTAAGTCTTTTTAACGCTTTAAGTCGAAAAAAGATTTTTTTACCTAATTGAAATATTTTTTTGTTTGTAGCTTTAACCTTAATTTTCCTAAGAAACTAAACCAATGGGAAAAACATGTATTATACACTTTTAATTACTTTTTTACGCTTTTTAATACGGTTGTGTAAAAAATATGTTTTTCTATTTTTTTTATTTTGAACGTTACATTTTCGCGATTTTGAACCACTCTGTATATCCTACAGCGAATTTTATTATAGCTTTTACCATTTTAAATAAAGCAAAAATTAGAATACCGTTTTTTGAAAATATTAATAAAAATGTTTACAGGTATACTTAAGTCCATCCGTCGACACACTGTTTATGTTTTATTTACAGGTACCATACGGCAGGTATACTCGTAACAGTTTGTATCTTTTGTATTCATAGTAATAAATTTTTATTTTAATTTCAACATTAAATAACTTTGGAAGAAATGAATTTATCGAAAAATGGTATAAAACCTTTTTATAGAGCATAAAATTTTTCGTAAAAATAATTATTTGTGTTTTATAACGACATTAATATTAACGGTAGTTAATATTCCAGAATCTAAGTAATAAAATTTAAAAATATAATTAATATTTAAGGCGCGATTACAAGAAAATGGCTTGTTCTACGGAAATTTACCAAGAAAGCTTTTTTGTAGAGAATTAAATTTTCTTTAAAAATGTGAATTAGTCACAGAAATTTACTTAGAAAGCTTTTTGTTAAAGAATTTAATTTTCTTTAAGAATGTGAATTGGTCAAAGGTTCAAGATTGACTGATTTCGAGATTTTATATAAAAAATGCAACAATTGTTGAAAAATCAATAATTTTAATTATGCACCTCTTAAAGTTAATATTAGGAGCTAAAAATTTTTGGATTATTTTTTCGTCGTCATGAACAATATTTTTACAGTACCGTTAGAGAAAAATTTATACTAGTTTTTTTGGCCTAATCTAATATACATATATACAGATATATATTGCAAGTTAAATAAAAGCTTGTAATAAAAAAAAATAAATAATAATAAATAACATTTTTATAAAAAGAAATAGTAAAGGTGGCGTGCAAACCAGTTTGTAAATAGCTATCAGTAACTTTAAAATGATTTATCGTTATTTGCAAATTGCCAGTCCCACTAAAAACGTAAAAGTAAAAAACGTAAGCTAAGTTAAATAAGAAGATTATGCTTGGCTGTGGGCTTCGCCGCATATAGAATAACGATCTAAATGAGTGGCAAGTTTTGTACAAAATTCAAATTTGTATGGGATCTTAAAGTAGATTAGATGTGACTTGGCCAGTTTTTATTACACCAGTAATTTTATAAAGGTATTTAACTTATTTAAATATATTTTTAATTCTGATTAAACTTGCCAAGTCAAATCTCTCCTTCTTTAGGGTCTTTTATGAGGCCCTAAAGAAGGATTTGGATTTTGTACAAATTGACACTTGTTTAAATCTCCATTCTTTTTGCGGCAAAGCCCACAGTCAAGTATAATTTTATTATTGAATTTGGCTCACGTTTTTAACATTTATGTTTTTTGTAGGATATTATTACTTTTTATAAAGAAACCTGGGCAGGTAATTAGAATCACTATTTTTTCTTACGTTTACGTAGCATAGTTTTCTTGTTTATGCTATTGCCTACATTTTCTTAAACGTTGGAGAAAACAGTGAGCATTTTTCAACGGTTTAAATGCTACAATTCTTTTTTTTTATGGGAATACTCCCTAACCCCCTATTTTTTTTATTTTCAGATCTACCGGGTGTTGCTCCGTCGGGCGGGACATCAAGAATCCCATGTTAATTTTGAAGTGGTCCAATATTAGCTTCCCTAATTATTTTAGAATAAAATATTATTAATGTTTTTTAAAGAGCATGAAAAGTTCTACCCAGTGTACAAATTTCAGATTTTTAGTACGAGAACGGACGATACAAAATTCGAAACTACAGGTACATTAATCAATAATTGCAAATGTAAAGAAAATCGACGTGAAAATCAGAGACAAATTGTACAAAACGAGAGGGATTTAGACGTGATACTTTTTGTAGAGGAGGCCAAAGGAAACATTAGCACGAGTCAACTGGAGGACATTTAATTACTGGACAAGACCACACCACAATATCTCGAATTTTAAAAAGATGTAAATACCATGCTTACAAGTACGAAAGACACCAAGAATTAAGAGACGGAGACGAAATACAACGACAGGAATTTTGCTTTGAGATGATGGAGAGGACAAACACTGACAGAGGTTTTTTACAAAATATTTGCTTTACTTACAAATGAACTTTTACATTGAACAACGAACCCAACATTCAAAATTGCCGGTACTGGAGAAACGAAAACCAAAATCGATTTGTTGAGACAAGAACTCAATATCCACAAAAAATTAATGTTTTGGCGGGAATTTTCGGTCACCATATCCTTGGACCATGTTTCCGTGACCGAAATTTAAATGCGGAGTACTTTTTGGAACTTTTAGAGGAAAAAATTTTGCCTGCTTTAAGCAACCTTGCTCGTGAAAATCAAGAATCAAATGGATGGCTGCCCAGCACACAGTACCAGAGCTGTGCTCGAATACTTGAACAACGCATTTAATAACAACATCATAGGCCCGAACCACGCAATATCTTGGCCAGCCAGGTTTTCGGATCATTCGCCAAACGATTTTTTCTATGGAGACATTTTAAAACTAAGCTTTATACCATTAAAAAATATGAAAATTTAGACCAGCTAAAGAATGCTATTTCCGCTGAATGTGCCAGAATATCGTTGTATTAACTAGCCAACGTAAGAAATGAGTTTTATAATCATTTGGGTTATTGTCTGGCACTTAATGAAGGAATATTTGAGCATTTGATTAAATCCTGATATTTTTGTCATAAATTGATTTCTAAATGTAGACAAATTTGTTTTATTGTCTGGCGTAACTGTGAGTGCATGTGTTGAATTAGCTGTAAACTAAAATGAAATGCGAGGATTCTTTTTAAAATGCCTTTATAAAATTGTTTAGTTTTGGCAATGATATTATAAATTTTTGATGTAAATTGTCACTGATAAATCAATATGGTGTTTTTATTATTGATTTCTAAAGTACAGGATGCATAATGAGATACTACGTTGAGAGAGTATTTCAGCAGTTTACTTCTAACTGGTTGGTTGAAAAATGCTTAAAATTTTCATTTTGGGTGAAACTTATTGTGCTCTTCAATAAATTCTAAAAGCATTTTTTCTAAAATAATTAGTGGGCCAATATTTAACTACTTTAAAATTTACAATGGATTCCCTCTGTCCCGCTCGACGGAGCAACACCCGGTATTCCTACGCTTACACACAATAACCGAGCTAAATTTCAAATTTCATCTTTCTAGGTCATTTGAAAGTAGGTTAGATTTTTAATCTATATATCAGTCTATGAGTCAGTCAGTCGATAAGAAAAAAAAACATCTGGACCTTAACATCTTTATAACCGTTTAATCTAGCTTTATAAAATCTGAGCTTCTAGTTGTCCTTATAAATATAAATAAACACATGTAGTTTTTATATATTTACATTTAATAGGATTTGAGTTATGGAGGGGTCAAAAGTGGCACCAAGTGGTTCGTTTAATATATATTACACGCGGCGTTGTAGCCATTTCCTTCACTTGAACTTGGCTTGACACGCCACCGCATGTCTAGATAGCGTGTCTAGATAACAGTTTTTCATCGCAATGTGTAATTCTCTTAAAACAACAAAACATTAATCTTCATAAACAAATTAAGTAAGGAAATTTCCAAGAAATAATGTGTCAATATAAACTTAATAAGTTTTAACTCACATAGACGTAACTCCATTTCATTGCACCATATAACACAATGTAGAGTAAAATAATTACAAGTTTGAGGCCTTACCCTGTTTACGATGTGCCTTGTAAGTACGTAAAGCCTAAAATATATTACAAATCCGTAGCTTTAAACTAAGTCGTAAAAATAATATATATTTCAAGATATTCTTGTTTTAGATTTTAAAAATATTTAAAAACAAATACACTTTATTAGAGCTTTAACTGAGCTAACAGGTTTTTTCTGGCTTAAACCTGGACTTAATTATAATTAAAATGGGAACATAACATGCCTGGTGCTACAAATGGAACATTAAAGTATATAAAAAATCTTTGTTGAAATGCAAATACCAAAATTAATATATTGTAAAATTTGATTTCCTATAAAAGTATTATAATGAGCCCAAAAAGATAAAAAAAACTTTATAATAACCTTTAAAAAATGTAAAAAAATCCCTTTTGCATACTTTTTAGTAGAACCCAAATAAAAAGTTTAAAAAATGGTTTAAAGTTTAATTAAAAAGATTTACAAAATGTTGTTTTGTTTTTTAAATACACCCTGTTTTTGGTTGATTTTTAAAATACCTAAAATAGGTTCTAATAAAAAAATATCATATACAGAACAAATTTTAGAAAAGGAAAAATGGATTTTAAATTTATTTATATAACACTTCCCAAACTGTGCGACGACGCCCTGGGTCATCGCAGTGCCCTTTCAGTGGCGTCGCGGTTGATGGGATAAAGTAGAGTAGAGGTATTTTAGAATAAAAATCGGTAAAAATAATATATTTTGCCCCAAATATAGGATAAGAAAAAAATTAAAAAGGTTTCTCAACTTTTTTAGAACAAAACTAAGAAATCCATTTACAATTGATGTCCTAGTTTTAATGATACAGCGAGAGGGGTGCAAAGTAAAGTGACAGGGTTTTTATTTACATTTTGCCACCTACTTTTAATTATATTCCAGAAAAATAGAAAAAACACGTCTTGTATAAAAGTTTTGACCTTTTTCATATTTTATTTTCTGAGCATAAAAAGAATCAAATGGAAATTAAAACCTGAAGAGAATTGAAAAGGTAAACCTTTTTTTAAATGAGACACCATGTATATTATGTCAACATTAAAAATGTATTTTAAAAAGCCTAGATTAGATTAGATTAGATTAGGAGGTGGATTGCATATCCTCTAACACTGCAACCTGCTCAGGTTTATTGTGTGTCCTCCGTCCATAGGTTAGAGCACGCTATCCAAGCCGGTCTGTTTAATCAGACTCCACAAGCTTGAAACTGGCTCCTTGGTATATCTTGCCGCTTTAGGTTTTTCTTCACCCAGCCTTGCAAACCGCAGACGACAAAGGGCTTCGCAGTAGCACCATACGTGTTCTGCGGTTTCTTCCTCCTCCTGACAGAACCTACATAGGTTTTCTTCTTCCAGGCCCATAGTTTCCATGTGTTTATTCAGTCTGCAATGACCTGTCAGTTGACCCACTATTATTCTTACTGCCTTCCGGTTATAATTCAGAAGGAAAGAAAATTCTGGCGAGTAAGCCTTGATGAACACTTTCGCCTGACGCTGTCCTGGTGTTCTCCTCCACCAGTCTTGTGATTCCCTCATAATCCATGATCTAATGGATGACCTTACCTGGCATGATGGAATACCACAGTAGGGCTCAGGACCTACCATTGTCCTACCAGCCCCCTCCTTTGCCAATTTATCGGCTTCTTCATTGCCTTCGTGGTCTTCGTGTCCTGGTACCCAGGCAATGGTTAGCTTGTTGGACGCACCCACCTCTTCCAGGGCAATTACGCAGTCCCGCACCAGCTTGGAGCTGATTTTGCATGAACTGAGTGCCCTGATGGCTGCCTGGCTGTCCGAATAGATTACTATGGTTTTATCCTCATAGCTCCTTCTGATGATTTCCCTAGCACATTGTTCTATGGCTACAATTTCGGCCTGGAACACAGTAGGGTATTGTCCGAGACCCAAGTTTATTTTCGTCCTTGGTTTGTCCCCATATATACCTGCTCCAACTCCTTGGTCTGTTTTGGAGCCGTCTGTATACCAGATTAGGTCGGCTTTAATGGGAGGCCCTGCCACCCAGTCCTTTCTGTCTGGTATTAAAGTTTGAAAACCTTTGTTTGGGTCAGTATTTTAAGGTATTTTATACTTGACCACGTGAATTTCAGTTTCGGCCGAAACTGAAGCCAAGGCCGAACATTCGGTTTCGACCGGAAAACCAGTTTCGATCGGACTTATTAGGATCTTAGAATTTCACAAACTGACACCTTTTTTATCTAAACGTGTTATGTTTTTGAAATAAGGATACTTTAACTCGTCAACAGATTTCAATTTCTATGACATATCTCCCAAAGTGTGTCTACGTAAGTTGGCGTCATATTGGAAACTTTTTATTATTATTTAACGAAAAAAAAATATTTTTTATAAAAAGTTCTGCATGGTCCAAAAGATAAAAAGCAACCGTCAGCCATAATATTGTATTAGTCAACGAGTGTTGGCCAAACATATAATTTTTGTGCAGGAGTAAATTACCTGTATTTTTGTCAATATCAAAAAATGTTATAAAGAAGAGATGTTTGTATTAAAAAACAATTTTTAAATATATAATTTTGTTTATTTACGTTTTTAATTTTTTTCTTTGAAAATTGGGAAAATTTAAGTTTGTACGTTAGTGCATTGTTCATTGCTCTTGTTTTGATAACGGTAAACTTATAAATAACTATGACGAAAGATAAATTTTAAAATCAGTTGAAGAAAAACCTATTATATCTACTCAAAATTTGCAAAAATTGTAGAAAATTTTACTTAAATGAATCTATTAATCATAATTATCAACTCAAACAATCCGTAACTTGTACAAAAAAACAATAGTTTAACAGCAGAGTAGCTAAAACCATGGGTTAACAAAGTGAATAAACAATAGCGTTTGCATTTTGCCGAAAAATTTTAAGAAAAGAAGTTTGAGTTCTAGTATGGGGTTATTTCTGGTTATAAAAGCAACTTTAACATTTTTGGTTTAAATGAACAACACTAAATGGCTAAAGACTGGTTTGTGCAGAATAGGTTACTTCTCAACCAAGACAAAACTAAATCAATGGTTTTTTCACTTAGGGACTTCGGAGATATTAACGAGAGGAACGAGAGTGTGACATTTCTGGGGTGGTTCTGGACTCGAATTTACAGTGGGGCCCACAGGTTGACCAACTATGCAAAAAACTAAGTCGAAGTGTATTCGTACTGCGGAGCCTAACAGGAAATGTGTCGCATGAGGTACTTAAAACCGCATATTATGCCATATTCCACTCGCACATGACTTACTCTATGATTGCCTGGGGTCACTCTGCTGAGGCTGCAAGGATTTTTGCGCTGCAGCGTAGAGCTGTGAGAGTCTTGGCTGGTCTCGGATATCGAGATGACTGCAGGTCTTCATTTGTACGTCTTGGAGTGTTAACCTTTCCATGTCAGTACATTTATGACAATCTATTATATATTAAGAGTAATGAGGCCTATCTTGTAAGCCACAGGGATGTTCACAATCACAATACTAGATATAAGGAAAGCCTGGTCATTCCATACTGGAGGCTAAAGAGGTGTCAGAGTGGTCCGGGATACTGGGCAATTAAATTTTATAATGTGCTTCCTTGCAGCATTTGCAACCTTTTGTATAAGGACTTTAAAGTTAGGGTTAAAACGATTTTACTCGCAAATGCATTTTATTCACTTGAGGAATACCTAAATTTTCAATTTTAACCTTATTTTATTTTTTAATCTTTGTTGTTGATGTTAGTGATATTAAGTTTAGTGTAGAGTCATTATGTGCTTTATGTATTTTATTGTATAACAAATATGAGTGTATTTAATTGTTAGTTTGTTATAATCTTAAGATTGTGCTAATTTGTATTTTACTTTTATTTTAGTTTATAAGGATATTTTATATATTTAAACTTTTGACCTGTGTAAGCATAATTATGTCTTTAACATCAATAAATTGAGTATGAGTATGAGTACTAGGTGTGATAAGACCCAAGAAATCATGGAGTAAAAAAAAATGGGCGCTGCTGTTAAAAATGAAATAAGATCCGTTATGGTCTAGGGTTCCATTTGTGCAGAAAGCGTATTTAAATTTTGTTGAAAGTAATTTAAAGTAAAACAAGGATTTGGATAATTTATGATATAATTGAAAACAAACGCCTGAGAAATTTGAAATAGAGAGGTCATTTAAATTTTACTAAGATAATGATCCAAAACATAAGACAAAAAAATAAAGCACTGGTGGCTTTATAATTATCCCAGCGTCATTAACTCATGTCCACAGACTCATGACCTTAATTTAATTAAAAATTTAAAGAGCTGACTATAAATTACAGTTGGGAAATATGACATTTTAAACAAAGATCAACTTAAAGCTGTGTTAACTGAAGAATGATCCATTATATCACCAAAATATTGTGATACATTAGTGAAGTCGATGCCAAATTGCTTTAAGAAGTTTCTAAAAAACGAAGAATTTCGAACAAAATATTAAATAATTTAAAAGTAGTTGCGCCTAAGAAGTCAATTATTTTTTTCACAGTGTATGAGATTCATTTTGAGGTTGAAATTTGATTAAATTTGTTTTTGTTTTATTTTTATTTAAAAAAGCACATAGCGCGTTTTTTTTAATGAAGTATGTCACTTTAGTATAAACTTACATTTTGAGTATTTCAGTTTCTGCAGTTTTGTGATGTGTCAGAAAATAAAGAAAATAATTTGGGTGTATGAGTTTCACTTTGACCTACTGTATAAAAGTAATTTTTAATTTTAAACATATTGTCTTTATAATATCTTTCAATATTATAATATATATATAAATTGACAAATGCAAAGTTGTTGTTTCATCTTTTAACTGAAAACGTCAAACGGAAACAGAAACATCAATCTAATACTGCTAAGATAGTTTGGGATCATGAATTAACTTTTATAAAAAATAAAACTTTCTGACAAATTACAAATAGAAGAGTTTCAATGTCACAATTTGTTGCACGCTGGTCCACACTGTATAGTTACTAATACTGACCCTAATAGTCCCTGGGCCAGTAATGAAATGAACTTCATGATAAGAACACTTTTAATAGTAATTTGTGTACCAAGGGCGTAAGGCGCGCTTGTGGCGGCTTCGGTTGTATCGGCAAACGTCGATCACTGGAGTTAAGCAGTGAAATGCGCGCCCATAATTTAGATGGGTGTCCGACGGCAGCGGTGTTTCGGGCGGCGGCACACGGTGTTGTCTGCTCGGGGATGCGGACCGAGCAACAACCATCTAAGTTATGGAATGAATGGTGTGTGAATGAGAAGGAGTAGGGGTCAAGGTACAATAAGCCTTCATGCTGCAGTGCACCACCTAGGGGGCGGTCGTCGGACCTGGGTGGGATGACCCCGAAAGGGTGAAAAAAAAAAAAAAAACCAAGGGCGAAAAGCACTTTTACGCCCGCGGCTGAAAGTTGTTGCCTGAGCTTCCCGAGGGCAACAATCAGCTGTGGGCGTAAAAGTGCTTTACGCCAGAGGTGCAAACAATATTTTTGTACAACTAAAATTAATATAAAAGCATTCTCTGTAGTTGTAATTTCTTTATTTTTGTTGTATATCGGATAATTTTGCCGATGTTACTATCAGGCTAGTTTAAGTCAAATTGATTAAACAACTTTATGTTACCTACCTACGAAATAGTTACATGTGGTGTCAACACAGTTGTGAAAAAATCGGTTTTCTAATATAAATTATGAGCCGAAATAATTCAGTAATAGAAAAAGCTGCAGAGAAAGTCTGCCTAGAGTTGTTACCAGAAAAGTCAAGACTACCTAATTCATAAAAATCCATTTGGTGATTTCTTGAGATGGTGCAAATTACAAACGGTTTATTCTATAACAAAAAGTGCGTTGCTTGTAAATGCGGGTGTTTTTGATACTTTTTGCCCTAGGGCGTAAAAGTACAACTTTACGCCCTCAAATGGGCGCGTAAAATTGAATTTTATGCCCGGTCGTACAAAAAATATTTTTAGCGGGGTTTCTTTTTACTAGTCTACCATGAATATTCATACCTCCATATATGGAAGCGACGCTTTAACCTATCGTGTGTAATACACTATTCCATAGCAACTAAAATATATACTTACTGGAGCTTTTGGGTCAACTTTCGACGGACCCTCAGCTGCCTCGGTGACCCATAGCTTGGTTCGTTCAATCCTGGCTCGCTCAGTTCCATCTGAACTTGCCACATAGCTTAGTGGTTCGTCTTTGACACAAAACAGATTATTTCGACGTTCCTGATTGTTATCTTGTTCCTCATAGTCATCTGCGACAAGCAGACAGGAACTGCGAATAAATTAAAATTTAAGTATTTTCGACCTTTAAATTTCCATCACAAGACACATAACCGCATCGGGCATGGCCGTGTCTCGGTATGTTATTTACAAAACCACACATTTCCGACACACAGCCACTGACTTTTAAAATTAAGCGACTTAGCAATGTTGGTTGGTGCCCTAATCAGAATAATTTTGAACTATTGTAGTGCAAACTGACATTTCATAGTCAAGTTTTGCTTGCTATTGTTGCAGTTAATATCATATTTTTAAATAATTTATTGAATAAATGTAATAAAAAATACAAAAATATTTAGTCTACAATTTGTGCTAAATGTTTTGGGGGTTGTCATTATGGATTCCGTTAAAAATGCTGCAATGACGCAAAACATGCAAAGTCGGAAGATACTCTGTAAAAATTATGGCTTAAAAATACTAAAAACACGCTTTTAAAACACATTAAACTCAAAAGTTAAAAAATAATTTTTAGAATAATCTTAAAACAAAAATGAACAAAAAATACTAGGATTATTGTAAAAAAGCGTCGAACGCTCGGTATACGAGAAATATGGCAGAAAGCGATAGTAATATACAGTGTATCTACGTAAGTTGGCGTCATATAGAAACCATTTGCTATTATTAATTTTACGAAAAAATCTTAAATTAAACCATCAGATTTTAAATTATGTCAGTCATCTACAAGGTTAGGCCAAAAATATAATTTTTGCGAAAATTGTTATAAAGAAAAGATAATTTATATTTGAAAATACTTCTAAATATGCAACTTTGTTTATTTGCAAAAAAGAACTTTCTTGTGTTTTTTTCTGCGATAATGGTGAAAATTTAGGTTTGTACTTTGGTGCACTATATTTTATAATTATAAATTTTATAGGACACTTTTATATAAAACATTTAAATTTACTGTTATCAAAACAAGCACAATGTGCAATGTTCTAATGTATTGTTGAGTGTATATTCTCGATTATCGCAGAAAAATATCAATTTTTTTTTGTATTTTTGTAATTGAACAAAATTGCATATTAAGAAGTAATTTTTAATTCTAATAATCTTTTACAAAATTTTTTGATATTAGCAATAATACAGGTACTTTACTCTTGATAAAAACTTACATTTTTGGCCAAACCTCGTAGATAAATGATACAATTTGATATCTGATTGCTGCAATTTACGTTTTTGACTATATAGACCTTATTATAAGAGTAACTTCTTTTCGTAAAATAAATAATATAAAGTTTCCCATATGACGCCAACTTACGTAAACACACTTTACATAAAAAAACAACGTAAAAGCAATTATTTTATATTATCAATAACTTATTTTTAGTTCTCCATAGACGTTTGAAAATTTAACTGCTTGAAATTCTTATTATAAAGTACCAATATGCTAAGTGTTATAATTTCCTAAATATTAATTTTTACACAGTACTACCTTAAAGAACGTATGGATTTGATTTTTAAATATTTCACATTAATTTTAAAACAATTTTTACAAGACTCAAAGCTACTTATTACCTGGCAAACAACGATACCATATCGTCTTCTTTATCCTCTTGAGTATTAATTGGTGACAAACTTGCTGGGGTCACCTTTCTGTTTTCAGAGTCGACACAAATTTTAAAACTTTTTGGCCTCGTAGGGGGCCGTTTTAACGGAATTTTGAATGCCGATGGACTTGCTAAGAAGTTTGACTAAAAGAAACAAATATAATGTATACATGCGGTCTTTAAAAGCTGGGGAAAAATGCTATAGAGCTTTTCAGAGGTGTTGACCGTTACGTCATACATTGTTGTGCTCGCTTCATGTCGTTTAAATCAAGAGTGACAAAAAAATTACGTCATTGACGAATGTCGGAGAAAAATCGTTAGCAATCAGTCAATGTCAGTTACTGTCATTATTGATTTTCGATATTTTAGGCATCCCAATTTTTTATATATTTTATATATCTTTGTAAAAGTTGAGTAAATAGGAAAACTATATCTCTTGTGCCCAAAACAAACCTATTTTGCGTGACGTTTGTGACCCCATGTCTACCATCAAACATTGAAATTTTCCATGGAGTGTTAGTTCAAAACAGTTTGAAACGTTTAGTGCCGTTTTGTGATTTCAATATTATACTATTTTTTTATGTATTAGTGTTTGTTTGTTGTTATTATTAAATATGATATTTCGATATGACGTCACGAAACGTGACGTAACGGTCAACACCTCTGAAAAGAAGTATACCACAAATTCCTAAGGCTAGAATATGACGATCTAACCTAACTAACTCCCTGTATATTTTACAGAAAAAAATGTAAGATAACTTTTCGAAAAAACAATATTATTTCATTAATTTAATAAGCGAATCTTTAATTTTTAAATTAAATTTAATTGCAAAATTACCAAATTCTCGGTCTAGGTAAAACCAAACTGGCACCTGTAAATGAATGTTGTCACTGACATGAAGAAAAGTGTCAATATATCAGTGACAGCCTTATGACAAATTGTTTCCTGGTGGGTGTTGTCTGTTGGGTTTTTCCTGAACTGAAATAGTATATTACAGTACAAGTGTGAAAAATGACTAATTTCATACGAGTGGGAATATTGTAGCAGGAGGCGTCAGCCAAGTGTGACAAACCCACGAGTGTAAGAAAGTCATTATTTTCACACGAGTACTGTACACTATTTTTCCTACGACTACAAATTATTCACCAAAAAAAAAAATTAACGTTTGTCTTTACAGAAAAAATAAAAATACAATTGACAACTTTACAACACTAGGGTGATTTTTGCTTTGTAACACTAGTGTGATATGTACTTTTCCTCACTGCTATATTATACTGTTTTGACAATATTTTTACATCGAAAATCACCTACCTAGAAGCATTATATAACTTTTATCATTGTGGAATTTAAAAAGGCCCTCACTTAATAAAAATTTTATGGTTTGGTTAGGTAATAACAGTAATAGTTTAATACGGTTTTCTGCTATTTTAAGGGATTTTTAAAAATTATTGATACTTACATATTTTAGACACTCTTCTAAATAACACGTAAGTGGCGCATATCCAAAATATTCAGTTTTTAAAAAATATCAGTAAACAAACTTACGGGACCGGGGAGTAAAAGGGGTGCTGGGTGGAGTAAAATTGGTAAAACGAGTTAATGAAACTGAACATTACATGTAAAATTAAGTTAAAATTTTTTCCTCATATTTTTGAGAAGAAATATAAAAAATATGAAAATTGTAAATGCATAACCTAAAGTCCTAAAAGTAAGAAAATAACGACTACTAAACCTCAGTTATACCATGCAAAATATGAAAACCATTTGGCAACGTCGGAAGGGTCTGATTCTATTTATGAATGGATAAAAGAAAGTGGATTCATAAAGTGTGTATTAGCCTCAGGTTTAATTAAGGAATAAAAAAAATAGTTGTTTGAGTACACGAAGACACAGAGAAAGGAATTTGATCTATAGGAGTTTTTCTCTGGCGCTTTAGCTAAGTGCATGCTCAAAGATAGGAGGGAGATTTTTAATTTGATCTACTTACCTGACAACACTGTGCCACTGAGCGAGCAGTCAGTGAAAGTTGTTTTTGTGGTTATGTCTATTTTTGTTTATGTTTTTATTTTTCGGCGCATTCAGGATCGACGCCCGGTAATTGCCCGACATGGGCACATTAGGACATGCGCAATAAGCAAGACCTTATCAAAACTAAACATAAGAAACAAATTCGTTTGCCAAGGTCAAGGTTGGGGTAAAGTTTACCCCGATTTTATCGAATCTGAATGCGACCTTATTATTATTTTTAATATTAGAAGAAAGCTTATACTATGTAGTAATTTAACGTTAATAAGATGATTTTCGCTAATTTGGGTTCTACTGTTTAAGGTAAGTAAAAAGTTTTTTACTGTCACTACAATAAATATGTCACTTGCAAAACCAATAGCAGTTTTAAGAATGACATCATAATATATATCACACAAGTGTTGTAAAGTACTTTGCAACACTAGTGCTGTAAAGTACCTTGCAACACTAGTGTGATATAATGCATTTTCTATGCCTGAAACCAGTGTGCTATTTCCTATTTTCACAAGTGGTTGTAGGAAAATTTCAATAACATTCAATTGAATAGTTAAGGTTCGCTTTTTATTATTTTATTAAACTTGGCACGAGGGTTTGTCAGATTGGTCTCTTCAAAAGATATCTTAAATTTTTTCTGTAAAATTTACAGGGTAGCTAATATTTAATCACATTAAAATTTACTTGGAATTTTTACGATCCGCTCGGCGACGCACCACCCGCTATAAAAATCTGTGTTAATATGGATATTGTATTGTACTATTTAATAGAGTCACTTTAAAATTAATTATTATAAGAAAGGGAAGAGGCTTGAGTTTTGTTGCAAAAGTGGGGTCATCACACCTATAGAAGTGACATTATTAATGCTTTAAAGCTTAATAAAAAATTAACTAGGTAAGTTATTTTTATGAATTTAGCTTAAAAGATAGTGTAAAACTATTATTTACTAAAATAATTAAACAATCTTAATGGTAATTAAGTATTACAGATTAGAAAAATGGTGGAATACCGATTTTTGTCAAAAATGAGAATATCCTTATAAAAAACAACTGGCTCAAAATCACCAAGGTGGGAAATTGGCTTCGAAAGCAAATAAATTATATCACACCTATTTTTATTGATCCAGTAAATATAGAAAAATATTTAAATTAATTAGTTTAATCTCGACACTATATAATATACTCCAAAAATTTGTTGTCTGGACATTTATCTACAATTTAGTAAACGAACTTGTGATTGGGCCTAAGTAATATATAGTGACCACAACTATTAGGTGCTAGAGCTCAGTAGTAAAGATAAACCAAAATACAGGGTAATTAAAAAATCGATCACGAAACTTAAGGGGGTGATTCTACTTGACAAGACAAGGGTAGAGCTTCATATTTTTTTTCAAAATGTCATTCGTTTTCGAGTTACAAGCCGTCAAAGTTCAATTTTTATTTTGGTTTTTCTCCATATTGAATTTATTTTTAACCAATCCAGTTGATATTTGGCACTCAAATCGAGCTTTGCAGATTCTAAAATTTTAAGACAAAAGTACTTTTCTTAAAATACCGCCAGAGGACACTTTACCTAAAACTTAAAATTTATTTACATCATAACTTTTTTATTTTGACAGATATCGCAAAGCTGGGGACGCCATTTTATAGACAATCAAAAACTTAAAAATAAGGTACTTGTTATTAAAGTCGATAAACCTCACCGTTTAGGCACCAACAGACATCAAAGTTTTTATGAATTTCAATCAAATTACCTACATACATACAGGGTGTCCAGTAATTCAACCGACAAACTTAACCAAACGATTCTACAACAAAAAATAAGAAAAAAACTTTATATAAACATATGTCCTAAACGTCTTAGTTTTTGAACTACGTTAAAAATTATTATTATTATTTTTTAAATATTAAACACACCGTAGTTCAAAAACTAAGACGTTTAGGACATATGTTTATATGAAGTTTTTTTCTTATTTTCTGTTGTAGAATCGCCCTCTGTATGTATATAGGTAATTTGATTGAAATTGATGAAAACTTTGATGTCTATTGGTGCCTAAACGGCGAGGTTTATCGACTTTAATAACGAGTACCTTATTTTTTAAGTTTTTGATTGTTTATAAAATGGCGCCCCCAGCTTTGCGATATCTGTCAAAATAAAAATGATGTAAATAAATTTTAAATTTAAGGTAAAGTGCCCTCTGGCGGTATTTAAAAAAGTACTTTTGTCTTAAAATTTTAGAATCTGCAAAGCTCGATTTGTGTGCCAAATATCAACTGGATTGGTTAAAAAATAAATGCAATATGGCGAAAGAACCAAAATAAAAAATGAACTTTGACGGCTTGTAACTCGAAAACGAATGACATTTTGAAATAAAATTATATGAAACTCTACCCTCATTTTGTCAAGTAGAATCACCTCCTTAAGTTTTGTGATCGATTTTTGAATCACCCTGTATAATCGGCTGTTAGAGTGTTGTACGCCTAATAATTTTTAATTAGGTAATATTTACCTTTTAATTCGTTATTTACGAAGCGTACATCAATACATCATTATCACGTGAATGCGTTTATTAGATTAAAATAATTAAAGAAAACACTTTTTATATCGACGTATCACATAGCAAAAATTCCCTATATATTTTACATTTACCGTAGCAGACAATTTCCAAGATTGCCGCCGTAAAAAAATCGAGCGTAAATTTGAAATCGTCAACTCAAGAACGGTCATTCAGATAACGTTCCCGAACATGACAATCCTAATATCGTAAACAATCCAATAACACTTTTTTATAAAAACAATAATGTTAAGAATTCACACAAATAATAAAATCCACTCGGTTTTGTAGTGAACCTTTTGATGATAAATGTCCCCTGGATGGCATAGGATGATGTGTTAAGAGGTTGGGTTGATAATATCGTGTAAATGGAAAAATGTATCTTATTTTACCAAACTGTTTAGACTTTGTTGCAATATAAAAGCAATTTCTAAAAAGATGAATAGGAGGCAAAAACATTTTAAAAATATATTTAAATATATTATTTTCGTATATTGCGCTGGCTTCGCACGGGTTAAATTCGGAGTAAAACAATTCCCCTTCCCTATACCGTAAAGATTTTGGATATTATTATATACATATAAACCTTCCCCTTGAATCACTTTATTAATTAAAAAATAAACGCATCAAAATCCGTTTTTAAATACTAATAATGCAAATCTTTATATTTAAGCAATAGCTAGCATTTTAGATTTAAGTTTTTTTATTATAACATCTTTTTGACCCACCCTGTGTGGCAATTCTATTTTTTTATAAACCATAGATACCTGTGCACAATGCCTATAATAGTTATTTATTAGATAAGTGAGTTATATTACATATAAGTCACGCAAGAAAAGGTTAAAAGTAATTTTCTTAAGTGACTTATATGTAATAACTCACGTGTCTAATACAAAATTTTATCCAACACTTTCGTATAAATCGTTTTTAATATCGAAAATAATTTGAAAACGTCATCCATTATTTCTTACTTGTCATTGTCAACACCAGCAACAAAATTTTGTATTGTCTATAATTCACTAGTGAGCTAAAGGGTACTTTAGCTCACTAGTGACTTATAGTACACTTTATATCCTCAAAATCTGATCAATTATGTAGATATTATATGTAAGTGTTGGATAAATACTTTTATTGTCAATTGCAATAGTAACGTCAATAACGAATT
Organism: Listronotus bonariensis; assembly: GCA_014170235.1. Taxonomy (NCBI): domain Eukaryota; kingdom Metazoa; phylum Arthropoda; class Insecta; order Coleoptera; family Curculionidae; genus Listronotus; species Listronotus bonariensis. The sequence continues at coordinate 85,751 of JACEGR010000324.1, read as the reverse complement.
TTAAATGTGAACTATCTTTTAAAACACTCTGTAAATATTTTTACCTATTTTTTAAAATACCAATATATACAGGGTATTTCATTAAAAATTTCAAAGTTGATGCTTCTTTTTGGTATAACGCTGCATCGTTAAAAATATTTTAGATCGTTAGTCATTACCGATGTTGCCAAATTTTCAAAAAATGTAATGTCCCGTTTTCCGTAAACGTCTAATGTACCATCGACCGTGAGACCGTTTTAACATTTTATTGAGTTTAGGAAAACATTCCCTAAGTGACTGCTTATAGCGAAAGTTTTGTTAAAAAAACGAAATTACTAGAAAGTACTAAATTCTATGCTCGCTTGTTCAGGCTGCTTTTTATTTACAAGCTAATTGACAGTTTAAAATACTTATTATGATTAAAGCTTGCAATGTTTTTGTCACAAAATCAATCTTGAAATTTAACACCTTGGTGATTTTGGGCCAACTGTTTTTGTAAAATTTATAATAAAAAAGTTGATGCCAACTTGGCAGAAACACTGTATGTAAATAAAGGAAAAAAAACAATTACCTTTCCTGACTGCCACCCACATGCCCGCTGCTATCAGATGTACTACCCAGACGACTTCTAATACTAGAAGATCCACCCAAGCGATTTTTAATATCACATTTATCAGGCAAAAACTTAATAATATCATCTGTAGAACGTAGTTGTACCACATCAGGGAAGAATCTATTAACGTTACTCTTCCAAGGCTTTTTAGGTTTCCTAACGGGAGTTAGCTTCTTTGGAAGAACTAGACGGTTAGTGCCCATAACTTTAATAGAAAAATTTAATGACGAGTTTCTTTTTGGGAGTATATCAGTAGCATTATTGGTTGAAGGTTTATTTGAAATAAGGTTATGTTCTTGATAATTTTGATTAACATCATCTGAATTTTGTACGGTATCTTTATAATAATATTGAGTATATGGATGCTGAGATTCGTTATTTGGAGATTCTGGACCTTGGTTCTCGAGGTCGTCATCTGGAATGTATTCATTTTGGTAATTCTCACTGAACTCTTGTTCATTGCCTTGATTAAGGCTTGTGACATCTAAAATTATAATTAAATTATTGATATTAAATAAGGTTGTGTTATAATCACATAAATGAAATGAAATGATTTATTGTCATGAATATTCCAAAAGGACATAGACAACGTCATTATATAGTTACATAGAACAATTACCAAAAATATAGATATACACAAAGTTCCTAGATAAAAAGTAGTTATAACCTAAAATTAAAAAAAATATGCAAGTAAAATAAGTTAAGAACAAAAAATAAATATAAAACATGTTCACAAAAGCTGCTTAAAATGTTTTTATTTTAAATATTTAAAAATTAAAAAGAATATACATTAGTGTCCGGGCCAGTAATAAAATGGACTTTATGATAAGAACAATTTTTAAACCTTTTGACGAGTCTACCACGAATATTCATATCATTCATATAAGGAAGCGGCGCTTTAACCCAGTCTGTCAATGTCATGTGGGCTAACGCGTAACTTTTTTGTCGGACAAGTTTACCACAATGTTTTAAACGCAAATACGACTCTACAGCAAAACAAAAATAATTTTCATACCAATTTAGATAGCAGTATCGAATATATTATATTTCCTAACTAGTGCTGAAAGTGCCACTTTTCCGCACGCAGTTGCAGTTGACCGAACGACGCGTAGCGCGTAAAAGAGACACTTTCAGAACTAAAATGAGTACGAAAAAGTGAACTTTCTCGCACGCAAGTAGGAAAACAAATAAAGGTGATTTATGTGATACAGTTTTTATTTAACCTTTGCATTCTACATAACATTTTAGTACAAAAAATATTATTAAATTTAATTTAATAGTTTTTGGGATATTAACAGTAGAAAATTGCAATTAGATTAGATACTGACTTAGTTCACCCTAACTTTTTACTATAAGAGAAAAAAATAAATAATTGTGTTTGAGTTGTGCAGTTATTACTTTAAGCTCTGATTAGTTAGGTCAAAGCTACTTGTGTATTATGAACAGAGATCCAAGTATCAAGTACATGGTTGTTTTAAATTCATAAGAAGCAGTTTATAGACAAAAAGCAAATATTTTGAGGTTTTAAGAAAGAGAAACCTAGATGCTAAAGGTTAACAGCCTAGGTACCTTAAGGATAAAGCAACCAACAAAGTAAAAAAGTTTGAGACATCTTACTACCAAACTTTTGTTCTTTCCAAATATAATATTTTGCTTTTGGAAATAGATCATACCTCCTTCCGAACATCATAAAACGGATTTTTAAACTTTTCGCGCCTATTAGGGTTATAATACTTAAACTTACCATCTTCTAGTGCTGACTCGTCCGAATCACTAAATTGTGGTTCTGCATCGCTATAAACATACTTGCAGTTGCTTCTGTTTGAGGAGTATCTACTTCTAAAAGAACCCGGTTTTACATTGATATGCATGCTGTTGTAGTTTAACCGGTCCCTAAATAGAAAAAAAAAAATAGGTAGATATAATATATATATATATATATATATATATATATATATATATATATATATATATATATATGTGAACAACCTGTATAGGGGGTATATGGGTTCTAATAATTTTAATATTTATTTAATCATGTCGGCATTAAAGAAATCACATTCAAAAAATTTAAACAAATAATCAAGAAAATAGTGCAAGGTTTTTTGTCACCAAACAATAACAGAATATAGGTCATATTATTTTATTCAGGGTCAACAACGTGCTAAGTCACCAAAATACCGAGTTCAACTTTGTATATATACCGAAATTGTACTAATAATAAAGAGAGAAAAAAGTTATAAAAATATTAGATAAGAAGTAGGTAGTAAAAGTGAAGTCAAGTATAAAGTAAAAGTTTTAGTTAAGCCCCGTACGGGCTACCCCTAGTGGAGGGTATGCCCTTACTAAATTTAGTTAGTCAAATAAATTAAGTTAGTTTTTAAAAAATGCGTTTTGTTCTAACGTTCTAACGCAATTTACCCTAGTTGAAGAGTTGATTGTTTGCGAGATACAGGGTATCAAAGTAAAAAATAAAATGGAAACTTTGACAGCCTGTATCTCGCCAACGATCAAATTTTCGATTAAAGTAAATTGCTTTAGATCCAATGCCTAGCATTGTTCTTGGTGCTACCGAACACGAACAATCCAAGCAAGACGGTACTGCCAGCGAGCTTGAAGGGGTTGCGGGTACCAACAGCAACCTACGAGAGGCCTTGAATCGGTCCGGTAGCCTATGTAATACCGGTAACCGCCGCGGCTCTGTGGGGTGACATCCCGCAGAGTCGTGGATATCTCGCATTGTCCCTATAAACAATGATGAGCAAGCTCCCAACAATCCACCCCGTTCGGATAGGGGTGCAGGGCAGGTTGGAGGAGCAACCGGACGGACGCCCTTAAACGACCTTGGCAATGGACATGGACGCCTCACGTGGACGGACGAACTTAGGGACGATCTGATGGATGCATATTCCCTCAGCGAACCCACCATTAGGGGCTACATGGCACGGATGCACGCCACATGGTGTGCTAAACACCCAGAACTAAGTCATCTCTCCCAACAACGTTTGAGAGACTATGTAGCCTATCTTAACCGATCTGGATATGTCAGAACACCAAGACAACAGGAGCCACCTCAGGACCTGGATAATCAGGATCTGGAACAAAACCAGCCTGCGGAAAATATGGTAATTGAGATTGCCCCCGAAAACGCCAACAACGAACTAACAGAGAGGCTTACTAACATCAACATCAAGTCTCACATAAAATCCCGAGATATCGCACAAGCAAACAACGCTCTTCGGGATTTACTTTCCAGAACAAACGGATATTTTGGCACTTAACAACGCTGTTTATGAAGCTGCGAAACAACTTGTTCCTAACCGCTCAGATAGCTTTCACCAGGCACTTCGGAAGACCGAACGCAGAATTCAGCAAATTGCCAAAAAAATAGATCTAACGCGGCAAGAGGCATCCCGCATTCAAAGTGTAATGGGTTATATATCAGCCAACAGACCTTTTACGGCAAAGATCAGAAAAATAGCTTTAAAGCTACGCCAAAAACACCATACACTTAACAGAATCACGCTTCAGGTCATTAAGCAGCGTTGCCTAGACCGCATACGATCGTTGGGTGTTATTAACAACAGCTTAAAGAAAAAGGCTAAAGGGCTGAGAGATACAAATAAATTTGTGACTAAACCCTCTAGCTTTCTCGCAGACCCAGCACCAACGGTCGAAAATCCGCCACAAGCAAATGTTGTGGAACAGTTCTGGAAGAATGTCTACGAGGACTCGAAGCCGTTACGACGGGACACTCCTGCTTTAAACAACTTTAGTGCCTATTGTGCCGACAAGGAACTTAACCAGCACGAAAGTCCACCAATCACGACGGAGGAGGTAAAAAGAGCCCTAGATGGTGCAAGGAATTATTCTGCACCGGGTCCGGATGGCATTAATAACTTCTGGTGGAAGAAATTCCCCAGTACCCATCCGCATTTGGCCAGAATCTTTGATTCGTGGCTTAATGGACACACACCAATTCCTGAATGGTTTGTAGAAGGCCGGACTATATTAATACCAAAAAAGGGAGATCTAACACAGCCGAAGAACTACAGACCAATCACTTGCCTTAATACCAGCTACAAGGCTTTTACTAGAATTTTGTATTCTAGAATACTGAGTGCAATAGATCCTATTCTCTCTGATATAGGGGAGCAGCGAGGAGGAAAAAGAGGAATCAATGGTTGCAAGGAAAATCTCTTAATCGATAGATGCATCACACAAGACTCAATCCAATACAAACGCAACCTCAGTATGGCATGGATTGATTACAAAAAAGCTTTTGATACAACATCGCATGAATTAATATTGCATCTGCTTAAAGATCTCAAGGTTGCTCGTAACCTGATTCGTTGCACCGAACAGCTGATGCCGCTCTGGAAATCTAAATTCTCCATAACATCTGGAGCACAAAAAATCATTACTGATCCCATAACATTTAAACGGGGCGTATTTCAGGGCGACTCACTAAGTCCTCTATTATTCTGTATATCGCTGCTTCCCGTATCCGTGTCTCTTCGGAAGACTCGGGGGTATTGCTGTGGACCACCAGGAAGAAGGGAGCGTAAGGTAACCCATCTGTTTTATATGGATGACCTGAAACTCTATGCAACTAGTGAGCGAGATCTACAACAGTCTCTTAAAGTGGTTCACGAATATACCAAAGATGTTGGCATGGAGTTCGGACTTGACAAATGTGCAAAACTTAGGCTGGTGAAGGGCCGAAATGGTAACGATTTAGAGGCTGATCAACTTGCTGACAGCGCGATTCTCCGTCCGCTTAAAAATAACGAAACGTATCGATATTTAGGTATCGACCAAAATCGTACTCAGGATGTTAAAGCTGTAAAGACCGAGCTGAGAAGCAATTACAGGCAACGCTTAAGGAAAATATGGAAATCCGAACTATCAGGATTGAATAAGGTTGCTGCAACTAACATGCTGGCAGTTCCTGTATTGCTTTATTCGTTTGGAGTAGTTAAGTGGACGCGAGAAGAGTTGCGCGAACTGGACGTTAGCACACGAAAAATGATGCATCTTCACCGCAGCATCCATCCCCGCTCATCAGTCTCCCGCATTTACCTCTCACGCCATCAGGGAGGTCGCGGCCTTTTAAGCTTGGAGTGTATGCATGATCGTTTGGTTTTGAGTCTTGCTTGTCAGGTTGCCAAAAGCACGGATCCACTGCTGCAGTTAGTAAAAGAACATGAGATGGCCAATGTTGGAGCATTTTTGTTCAAGGCAGCCGAGCGAGCCGCGGAGAAATTCGGTCTCAGATTTGAAATAGATTCTAATGACGACCAATCACTTATAAGACAGGAGTCTAGTGCTGTAACAGCTGCAGTTAAAAGAGCCGAACAACGGATGCTCTTAGAAGATCACATCAATAAGCCGCAGCACGGAGTCTTTTACAGAAACATCAATAGACTCGATCTATCTCGAAAGCTTACGTTTGGGTTTTTGAAATCCGCCGAGCTTAAGTCTGAGACCGAAGGATTCTTACTAGCATGCCAAGATGGGGTGATAAACACATTGGTGTACCGAAGCCAATTTTCCAACGTTCTTGACACCGCATGTCGAGCCTGTCGACAGCAACCCGAAACCCTTATGCATCTATTGTCAGCTTGTCCAGTGCATGCTGTCAATAGCTACATTCATCGGCATAATGACGCTCTTCGGGTACTTTACTATCACCTGAGGCATTACTACGGCATCGATGAAACAGCAATACTGCCGTTTGCTCCCGGAGACATTGAGGCGGTAGTGGAAAATGACAACTGTCGCATATACTGGAACTACGCGTTCCCAACAACGCATCAAATTCAAGCAAATAAACCCGACATCGTTCTCCTTGATAAGACAAACCACACCATGTACGTAATAGAGTTTTCCGCCCCAGCGGAAACTAACATCGATATAAAAGAACGGGAGAAACGAGCCAAATATCAAGATCTTCTTGGCGAACTTCGGAGGCTCTATCCGGAGTATACCGTGCGATTGGTTGTCCTGATAATTGGCGTTTTGGGAGGCATGAAGAATAACATATTAAGGGAAATGAGGTACATTCCAGCATGTGAAAATACACCCGAACAACTGGTGATGAAGATGCAGAAATCTGTTGTCCTTGGATCCCTTCGTCTACTGAGGCAAATGAATTTGGCCGAAGATCACTGACCGAGCGGACGCGAGGAGTGGTCTTCGATATGGATGGCCTTCCGCACGACGCCCTATGGGGTCGGAGCCATGGGATACGTCGTGTTGGATCTTTTAAAGAATAATAATAATAATAATAATATAGTCTGGCCATCAGGACAATGCCTAGCATTGTTCTTGGTGCTACCGAACACGAACAATCCAAGCAAGACGGTACTGCCAGCGAGCTTGAAGGGGTTGCAGGTACCAACAGCAACCTACGAGAGGCCTTGAATCGGTCCGGTAGCCTATGTAATACCGGTAACCGCCGCGGCTCTGTGGGGTGACATCCCGCAGAGTCGTGGATATCTCGCATTGTCCCTATAAACAATGATGAGCAAGCTCCCAACAATCCACCCCGTTCGGATAGGGGTGCAGGGCAGGTTGGAGGAGCAACCGGACGGACGCCCTTAAACGACCTTGGCAATGGACATGGACGCCTCACGTGGACGGACGAACTTAGGGACGATCTGATGGATGCATATTCCCTCAGCGAACCCACCATTAGGGGCTACATGGCACGGATGCACGCCACATGGTGTGCTAAACACCCAGAACTAAGTCATCTCTCCCAACAACGTTTGAGAGACTATGTAGCCTATCTTAACCGATCTGGATATGTCAGAACACCAAGACAACAGGAGCCACCTCAGGACCTGGATAATCAGGATCTGGAACAAAACCAGCCTGCGGAAAATATGGTAATTGAGATTGCCCCCGAAAACGCCAACAACGAACTAACAGAGAGGCTTACTAACATCAACATCAAGTCTCACATAAAATCCCGAGATATCGCACAAGCAAACAACGCTCTTCGGGATTTACTTTCAGAACAAACGGATATTTTGGCACTTAACAACGCTGTTTATGAAGCTGCAGAAACAACTTGTTCCTAACAACCGCTCAGATAGCTTTCACCAGGCACTTCGGAAGACCGAACGCAGAATTCAGCAAATTGCCAAAAAAATAGATCTAACGCGGCAAGAGGCATCGCGCATTCAAAGTGTAATGGGTTATATATCAGCCAACAGACCTTTTACGGCAAAGATCAGAAAAATAGCTTTAAAGCTACGCCAAAAACACCATACACTTAACAGAATCACGCTTCAGGTCATTAAGCAGCGTTGCCTAGACCGCATACGATCGTTGGGTGTTATTAACAACAGCTTAAAGAAAAAGGCTAAAGGGCTGAGAGATACAAATAAATTTGTGACTAAACCCTCTAGCTTTCTCGCAGACCCAGCACCAACGGTCGAAAATCCGCCACAAGCAAATGTTGTGGAACAGTTCTGGAAGAATGTCTACGAGGACTCGAAGCCGTTACGACGGGACACTCCTGCTTTAAACAACTTTAGTGCCTATTGTGCCGACAAGGAACTTAACCAGCACGAAAGTCCACCAATCACGACGGAGGAGGTAAAAAGAGCCCTAGATGGTGCAAGGAATTATTCTGCACCGGGTCCGGATGGCATTAATAACTTCTGGTGGAAGAAATTCCCCAGTACCCATCCGCATTTGGCCAGAATCTTTGATTCGTGGCTTAATGGACACACACCAATTCCTGAATGGTTTGTAGAAGGCCGGACTATATTAATACCAAAAAGGGAGATCTAACACAGCCAAAGAACTACAGACCAATCACTTGCCTTAATACCAGCTACAAGGCTTTTACTAGAATTTTGTATTCTAGAATACTGAGTGCAATAGATCCTATTCTCTCTGATATAGGGGAGCAGCGAGGAGGAAAAAGAGGAATCAATGGTTGCAAGGAAAATCTCTTAATCGATAGATGCATCACACAAGACTCAATCCAATACAAACGCAACCTCAGTATGGCATGGATTGATTACAAAAAAGCTTTTGATACAACATCGCATGAATTAATATTGCATCTGCTTAAAGATCTCAAGGTTCCTCCTAACCTGATTCGTTGCATCGAACAGCTGATGCCGCTCTGGAAATCTAAATTCTCCATAACATCTGGAGCACAAAAAATCATTACTGATCCCATAACATTTAAACGGGGCGTATTTCAGGGCGACTCACTAAGTCCTCTATTATTCTGTATATCGCTGCTTCCCGTATCCGTGTCTCTTCGGAAGACTCGGGGGTATTGCTGTGGACCACCAGGAAGAAGGGAGCGTAAGGTAACCCATCTGTTTTATATGGATGACCTGAAACTCTATGCAACTAGTGAGCGAGATCTACAACAGTCTCTTAAAGTGGTTCACGAATATACCAAAGATGTTGGCATGGAGTTCGGACTTGACAAATGTGCAAAACTTAGGCTGGTGAAGGGCCGAAATGGTAACGATTTAGAGGCTGATCAACTTGCTGACAGCGCGATTCTCCGTCCGCTTAGAAATAACGAAACGTATCGATATTTAGGTATCGACCAAAATCGTACTCAGGATGTTAAAGCTGTAAAGACCGAGCTGAGAAGCAATTACAGGCAACGCTTAAGGAAAATATGGAAATCCGAACTATCAGGATTGAATAAGGTTGCTGCAACTAACATGCTGGCAGTTCCTGTATTGCTTTATTCGTTTGGAGTAGTTAAGTGGACGCGAGAAGAGTTGCGCGAACTGGACGTTAGCACACGAAAAATGATGCATCTTCACCGCAGCATCCATCCCCGCTCATCAGTCTCCCGCATTTACCTCTCACGCCATCAGGGAGGTCGCGGCCTTTTAAGCTTGGAGTGTATGCATGATCGTTTGGTTTTGAGTCTTGCTTGTCAGGTTGCCAAAAGCACGGATCCACTGCTGCAGTTAGTAAAAGAACATGAGATGGCCAATGTTGGAGCATTTTTGTTCAAGGCAGCCGAGCGAGCCGCGGAGAAATTCGGTCTCAGATTTGAAATAGATTCTAATGACGACCAATCACTTATAAGACAGGAGTCTAGTGCTGTAACAGCTGCAGTTAAAAGAGCCGAACAACGGATGCTCTTAGAAGATCACATCAATAAGCCGCAGCACGGAGTCTTTTACAGAAACATCAATAGACTCGATCTATCTCGAAAGCTTACGTTTGGGTTTTTGAAATCCGCCGAGCTTAAGTCTGAGACCGAAGGATTCTTACTAGCATGCCAAGATGGGGTGATAAACACATTGGTGTACCGAAGCCAATTTTCCAACGTTCTTGACACCGCATGTCGAGCCTGTCGACAGCAACCCGAAACCCTTATGCATCTATTGTCAGCTTGTCCAGTGCATGCTGTCAATAGCTACATCCATCGGCATAATGACGCTCTTCGGGTACTTTACTATCACCTGAGGCATTACTACGGCATCGATGAAACAGCAATACTGCCGTTTGCTCCCGGAGACATTGAGGCAGTAGTGGAAAATGACAACTGTCGCATATACTGGAACTACGCGTTCCCAACAACGCATCAAATTCAAGCAAATAAACCCGACATCGTTCTCCTTGATAAGACAAACCACACCATGTACGTAATAGAGTTCTCCGCCCCAGCGGAAACTAACATCGATATAAAGAACGGGAGAAACGAGCCAAATATCAAGATCTTCTTGGCGAACTTCGGAGGCTCTATCCGGAGTATACCGTGCGATTGGTTGTCCTGATAATTGGCGTTTTGGGAGGCATGAAGAATAACATATTAAGGGAAATGAGGTACATTCCAGCATGTGAAAATACACCCGAACAACTGGTGATGAAGATGCAGAAATCTGTTGTCCTTGGATCCCTTCGTCTACTGAGGCAAATGAATTTGGCCGAAGATCACTGACCGAGCGGACGCGAGAGTGGTCTTCGATATGGATGGCCTTCCGCACGACGCCCTATGGGGTCGGAGCCATGGGATACGTCGTGTTGGATGAAAATTTGATCGTTGGCGAGATACAACTAGGTTAAATTGCGTTAGAACGTTTTATTTAAGCACAGGGAATTTGTGGTAGCACTTTATACTGACCTTTCAGAAAAACCTGGGTGGTTTAAATAAAGGTTGAAAAAGTACAGGGTGCTCAGCTATTTTTTGTCTACACAGTTTATTTTTTGAGATTGAAAATAATATTATTATATTATTAAATAAAGTTTTAGGGTTTAATAAGAACCGCCAGCATTTGCTAAAAAAAAATAAACACATGACAATCGCAAGTAAACAAATGTGCATTAACTTTGTTATTTTAAATGGAACACCATGTATATTTTAAGTTGGTTGAAAAGGGTATATTTTCCTGTTTTCAAAAATATATAGTACTTTGTTTATGTTTGGACCACCAGTTATCGCAGAAAATGACTCTGAATCCTGAAAAGAATATTATTATTTTTTAAATATGGCCTGACTGATACTGACGCAATACGATCAATTGATTCTAAAATTAGCGACACCCTTTTAGTCATTTTGGGTTTTAAGCAACTAAGATATATTAAACAAAAATGTATTTGTATCTTACCGAAAACTTGAACTAAGAGAAGGGGTTTTAACCAATTCTGTTCCATAGGTAAAACTGGTAGTTTCAGAACTGCAAAAAAAAATCATTAATAAAAAAACTGATTCGAACTACTATAATAATCAATTCTCCAATCCCCCTTTAAAATTTGGTTTGAATTTTTTTAGTAAAAGCAATAAATATAATGCCTATTTTACGAGTTTAAGCATATTTTATGACTTTTATTAATTGAGCCAGTCACTGAGTAATAATAGCTGTACTAATTATTAAAGGAGTTTCTTTAGATCATAGGTATAGGTAAGTAAATAGGTAAAAAGGTAATAGGTAAAAATAAAAATACCCGGTCTGAAGAGGGGAGTCTTGGTAGTCCGGAAGACCATTCTCGGGAATCGTACTGTCTTCATATTCCTGACCACTGGGCTCGGGAATTTGTTGTCTGCTGTCTTGGTCTTGCAAAAAGCTTCTGTTACTTTTTTCAGAGTATTGTTTTCTTTCTAAAATAACATATTATTTTAGGAAAAATCAATAGCTAAGGTGTGTTATAATGAGAGTAAAGGTACGCGCAAATAGTCCCAATGAAATTAAATGCAGCAGTGCACATACAAGGTAAGTTTTTATGTTTAGAACAGGAATCTTAAAAACCGCTGCAGCTACAGAGATGGGTAAATGGGGAAAGGATTGTAGGTTTTAGAACTTATTTGTATTTGAATCACTTTTTGTTTCTTCCAAAAATATGAGACTTGCTATATATTTTGAAAAATCCTTTTTTCCAAAAATTGTTTTTTGTGTAACTCAATTAATATTTCAAATCGAAAACAGTCTAAATAGGAAACCTGTAGATAATTATCTTCTTAATAGAAAGGAATAACCAATATTTAGTGTAATAGTCCGTTTTTGAGCTACAACTTAAACTTACATTTTATAAGTGCAAATCATAGTTGGCTATTAAAAAAGGCCTTTTTATAAGCTTTTCAGCGATGTATACCAGAATATACTTTAAATAATTAAAAAAAACGTAATTTTGGATAAAATAATTTTTGAATTTATGTATTTTGCTAGTTGGTCGCCAAACAATTAAACTGGTATGGGTGATAAATACTTTTCTTATTTTTGCAGCCTTTAATATGTATATTTTAACTCTCTATTTTCGGGAGACTTAGTTTATGTAACAATAATTGTTTATTAATATAACGTTGTGACTGAAAGGCAACAATAGTGGATTTTTAGAAAATATTTGAATGGTAACGTTATCTTTTTTTGCTTATATTAAATTTAAAATACTATTTCGATTATTATTGTAGTAAATTTAGTAGTTGAATTTATTTCTTTTTGTTAATTCTTAATTTTTATTTTTATTAATCAATTTAGTTTGATAAAAAAATGAAAAACTTAAAAATAAAGCATAAATATTTGTTATTTCTTATTACTTATTATTACAAAATAAAGTGTCCCTAATGATTACCCATCATCCCACTTAGAAGAATTTTTCAATTATTTAATTTAAAACATTTATAGTAATGGATCAGATAAAAAGTCAAATTATATAAAAACTGTTAAAATGGGTCGTTAAATGTTTTTTTTTTAAATAATTAATACTTTTGTTTTGTTAGCTTTTTAACTTCGAGGAATAAAAAACAAAAATATAATTCTATATATAACCGTTACCTGAAAGATCGTGGTTGGAACGTTTGCTATTTCTATTGTAATCCTCGACATCACTATCACCTTCCTGCCCTTCATCTTCTTCTCCACCATCAGGCTCATAATCCAGCTGATCATCAAGATCAAGCATTGCTGAAATTAAAAAAAATTGTATAGGATATCATTGAACAAAGAATAACATAATAATTCTAATAAAGTGCCTAAAGATACCACACTATTATTTCTTATAACCAAAAATCTTCTTTTTTTTCCTTGAACAGTCTTCTAAAGTAAAAGCCCAAGTGTTTCTTAAGTTAAGTAAGAGCAAGCTTATTGACATGAGACATACAAATTTAGATATTCAGATGAATTGAAAAGATCTGTACAGGTTGAAAGTTCCATAAACTAAACATGAAGGAATGATCTACATAATTGAAAGGTTCGGAATCCTTTCAGTTAGACTGTAAAGGCATACACAAAAGTGGTACTTCATGTTATTCTATTGGTTGCTTTAAGCGAGAAAGCATAAGGGCAAAATCCTCGAAGCAGAAACTGTAAAAATGCTTATAAAAACCGACAGACTCCCCAGAATCCGGGGATGGGCTAAAGCAAATTCTTTGAATTACTCTTCAATGTATGTGAGAAATTTTTGGGAGAAAAAAATCTATCTTTGTAGAAAGGGTTAAAAATTATTTCTTCTTTAATATAAGTGGTTTTTGCACCGAATTTAAAAATGACATATCAGGCAACAATCAGTTGTTAAAAGCAGCGGCATCTAAAGTATATTGTGAACGCCCAGTATAAAAAGGTGGGATTTGGGATTAAAAAAAGTATATATTTTAATGAGGTTCCTCAACATTGGAAATTTTTCTAAATAAAAATAAGACGTGATGTGTCAAGGTTTCAAACTACAAATTAAACAATTTTCTAGGTTAAACTAATGATTATAATCATTAGTGTAACGTAGAAAATTGTTATAATAAAACAATAAACAGGGTCGACCGAGGAGAACTGCAAAACAAATACTAGCAAATTCAATATTTAAACAAAACACAATTTTTAAAATGAGGTAGTAGAAGTGAAATCAAGTAAAAAGTTAAAGTTCTAGTTAAGCCCGTACGGGCTCCCCCTGGTTTAGGGAATGTCCGTACCAAGTTAAGATAGTTTATTTTAAAAAAACCTAGATGGTTTTTATTTTCCACCGGTCTTATAATCCTAGAAAATAGTTCCATACGGTAGATTAGTCCCAGTGATGTAAAGTGGCCCTATATGTATTCCAAATTATACGTCACAATATTAAAAGATAGTCTAATTTTCTTCTACTTCATGTATCTATGATTTTTATGACTTGACATTACACTTTCGCGTTCTGTTCTGAATGTATGTTTTAATAAAAAAAACAACTTTCACAATAATTTAATTGATTTCCTCGTTACTTGATGGAACTCCATTACCATGGATTTTATTAAAACAGTTTTGATTGTCAAAAATACCACTTTTATTGACAACTTCTGACACGTCTTTCGCTAAAACTCTAGCTTCTCCAGAATTGTAAATTAAACTAAAATTAAGAAATAAATACAAATTTAAAAAACACTTTTAGATAGAACATAAAATGGTCAAATTTGGGTTTCGTAACATCTGTTTTTTATTATTTACTAAAAATATTTAATAAGGGAGAGTTCTTGACTTCTTGCTGGTCATTTAAAATGTACTGGGTATCTTCATTGTTCAAATTTTGTTGATTTCTTAAGATTCCAACAGGGACAGCTTTTTCCATTTAATAGCCAAATAAAGTGTTTCGTAATTATAATTAAAAGTATGGCTATGTTCTATTAAACGAGTGGCATAAGCACAATCGTTTTTGTTTTTAGTAAAACTATTCTTATGTTCTGAAACTTCTAGACCAAAAGTTCTCCCTGTTTGGCCATAAATGATATTTTGTGAGCCCCTTCAACTACAGATAAGAACTGTTGGTAATACACCGGCACACAAAAACAAAAAGTTTTCTGTGCACTGGTCGCGACCTATCTGCGGGTATGTTTTTCGACCCGCTAAATTTGAATTTCAAGTATTTCAAGTATATTTAGGCCGTACACCTCCCAATTTCAAACAAATTGCAAAAAATCTAAAAAATGGTGCAAATTTTCTCTTTTTTAAAAGTTATTTGTAATGTATTCAAAATTGGAGGGTGTACGGCCTAAACTGATTTAAAATTCGGATTCAGCGGGTCAACATTTTTTTTTTGTACACCGGACGCGACCTACCTACGGGCATATTTTTTGACCCGCTAAATCTGAATTTCAAATTAGCACCTCTGTCAAAAATATATACATAAAATTTATTTAAAAAATCTTTTCACCCAGTATAATCTCGACTTACTGAACATCCGTTTACCTATGGAAATGGCAATAGTATAGGGTTATTTAGTTGCTTTTAGTAGTTGTATCATTGGTACCGTGGCAACAACTCAGAAGATATAATTATTGAAATAAGCTATTTTTTTAAATGCTAACTTTAAAGGTCAATAACTCCCTAACAAAAAACAATAGAACTTTTTTTATAAGAAGTACTAAAATTATTTTGACTCACTCTATTACCCCTTTTTATGACCATCCCTTTCTGGACATCCTGTATACTTTGGGACATGTGCCACATTTTAAATATCCCCCGCTTTTTTCCTTTTACCGGTTTTGTCCTTATTGTTTATCAGATATTTTCCTGAGATATTATTAGTTCAAAAAGCTATTTTTATATTTTTTTGTAGAACTGAAACCCCCTTTTCTGTGAGTTAACCGATATACAGGGTTATTTTTAAGTTGGTATTTTCTTTTCAACACTGTATAAAATGCAAGAAAATAAGAAGAATTTTCAAATAAAATTACATTTGAGAATGATCGCTTTCCGAAACACAGGGTGTTTAAATTAGAAAAAAATGCATTTTTTTATTATACCTTTCCTACCACTCCAGATATTTCCACAAAATTTGGTACATTTCTTTTGAAAATTATATTATTTCAATTCAAAATCAATTTTTTACTGTGAAAGTTAAAATAAAATACCAGTGGCGTTCAAACAAGATTTGTATTGATTTTTTTGAAAACAAAAAAATAGTACGCCACTGTTTTATACGAATCCATATTATAATTATAAAATACTCATTTACTTTGGGGTTAATTTGGTCTCTCGATATTTTTCCGTATGACGATCGGTTTTCGTGTAAAAAAATAAAAGCAATTTTGATGCATGAAAAAATTAATAAAATCTGATATGGTATTTTGTATGTAAAATTCGTTTTTGTCTAATTTCTATTAAAGTAAGGTGAAATATTTACATTACTACAATTTTAATGTCATTATAAATTTGTTTGCTCGTAGGAAGCTATTACACAGTTAAAAATCTAACTTAAGGTATAAAATACCATATCAGATTTTAGCGATTACCCTAAAATGTTTTTTTTACGAAAACCGTTCATCGTACGAAAAAGTATCAAGAGACAAATTAACCCCAAAGTAAATGAGTATTTTAATAAAAATACTGATTTAAAGCAAAAGCAGTGGCGTATATATATATATATGTATATATATATATATATATATATATAATAATGGTCAAAGAAGTGTACCAAATTTTGTAAAAATATCTAGTGGTAGGAAAGTTATGATAAAAAAAATTCTTAAAACTTTAACACCCTGTGTCTCGAAAAGAAAACACTTTGGGACATAATTTTATTTGAAAGATGTACTTGTTTTCTTGCTTTTTATACAATGTTAAAAAGAAAATACTAACTTAAATGTATATGTAAGTGATTGAAACTTAAATGTTCTTTCCTTATAGATAATTCAAATTAATCTTGCAACATTATTAAAAAGCCCACATCGGCATAATTTTGAACAAACGTGAGAGTCCATGACGATTGGTCAAGTTTTTCTTGTTGTTGTGACAGTTAATATCGTCTTTTTAAATAATTTTTATAATTTATTAAATAAATGCAATAAAAAATACAAGAATTAGTCTACAATTTGTGTTAAGTGTTTTGGTGTTTGCCATCATGGATTCCGTAAAAATATCTGCCATGCAGCAAAACATGCAATGTCGGATTTGTTATGCCTGCAGTTTAAGTGTAAATATTCAAGAACTTAAGTTTTGTCACTTTATATAAAATTACGCGAAACGTTAACTGGTCACTGTTTATTTTATTTAGGTTTTTAGATTATGATGCCTAACAATTTGTCGGAAATTTAATGTTTCTTGTTTTTAAAAGTGCTTGCTTCTAGCCGGGACGCAAACCCAAAAACGTGTATTTCTGTAAATATGGTAAATATTTTCGACACTTTTAATCTAGATACCCATTTTTATCAGCTAATTGACCAAATTGCAACAATGCTGCTCCTTAATTTAAATTCCCTATTGTTATTATAGTATAGTGCAGTCCCTGTCAATTTCGGCCTACCACAGGGCTCTGTTCTTGGCCCTGTTTTGTTTCTTTTATATATAAACGACATTAATGCTTGTACCTCGGATAAGAGTGTAGATATTATTTTGTATGCTGATGACACCACAGCGCTTGCAAAGTCAAATGATTTAGCTCAACTTGAGCAGCAAAGCAAAAATGCGCAATGTGAGATCCAGAAGTGGTTTCTTTCAAATGGTCTAAGTATAAATGAAACAAAAACTCAGATATTGGACTTTTCTCTGAGACCAATGGAGACAATAACGAGGTCTGTCAGGTTTCTGGGCATATATCTGGACTTGAGATTGACAGGGGAAGGACACGCTGAACATCTTGCAAGGGTATTGAGTAGAAGCATTTTTATTATCCACAACCTTAAAAACATTGTTACGGAGGAAGTATTGATGAAGGCTTACTATGGTTACTTTCAATCCGATCTTTCATATGCGATATAGTGTTGGGGACATTCGCCGCGTTTGCCAAAGGTTTTTGCAGTTCAGAGGCGCTGCATAAGAATAATGGCGGGTCTTAAATTTAAAGACTGTCGTAAAGAAAGATTTATTTTTATACAATTTATATACTGGCCTGTCTTATGCATGACAGAAATAACACTACAAAGTACTTGCATAACTCCGACTACCACAGTTGCAATACTAGGACAAAAAATTGTTTTGCCTTGAACTATAGAAGAGTTGCTAGAGCTAGAGATGGTAGAAACTACTATGGTTTAAAAATGTTTAATGTCTTACTCGAGGTCATTAGGAATCTGAACCCAAAGTATTTTAAGTATAAATTAAAGAATTATCTAAAAGGGAAGGCATTCTATAGTAAGGACGAATATTTAAAAATAATTTTGATGACTTAAAATAGCAAATGGAACCACAGGATTGTATCTGCTTGCTCTGAATGCTTTGAACAGATGTGTGTTAGATTTTATATATTTTATATTTTTAGCTTGTTATGTTATGTTTGACTTAGTAAAAGTTTGTTTTTTGTATTTACGTTCTTTTTAAGTTGTAGATGTCTCAAATATATTTTGTTTGTTGTTTTTTAAATGTGACTTTCATAATCTATTGATTTTACCAATATCTACTAATTTTAATTTGTTTTGCTACACGTTTTCATTCCTAATCTGCGTTTTTGTCTTAAAAATAATAGCTTTAAGTATTTCTTTTACGTTTTAGATAATTGTATGTTGGTAATAATATCTTTATATTTTTCATTTAACGTCAATTATTTTGTATTGTTTTTTTATATATTAATTGTGAAACTTGACTTGTGAAAATACCTTATGTATGTACAATCATTAATAAATATTATTATTATTATTATTATAAATCTCAAGCACAACTTTTTTATTTAGATTAGTTTTTACAGTCGTAGGCAACCCTACTGTTTAATTAATATATTACTTTTTTAATGATATACTGTATACTGTACCTATCAACACATGTTCTACTCACTTATCAAAATAAACCATAAACATACTTTATATATCAATATAACATGAGTTATTCACGACAAATTAGTAGAAGTAGAAGAAAGATAAAATTTAAGATGTCTACGAGTGTTAGTTGAAGGTGAGTTTATGTAAAGATTAATTCTTGTGTTAAAGTTTCCAGCACTGTCACCAAATTTTATCCTAGATCTTATTCCATGGGGATGGTTCCTAAGGCAAATTATATTATACTCCAAAATTTTGTTAAAAAAGATTTTTATTCAAAAATTGGTTATTTGTCAAGCAAAACTATCTGCACCTAAACTTAAATATTAACTTGTAAAGCATAACTTTAATTGGACAACAAAAACAGTTGCGGAAATAGAAAATAAATAAGATAACGTTATCACTACTGGTAGTTTATATTCTTACTTTTTAAAACCGAATTTCAAATTTAAGTCATTTGGCTGCGGTTTACTCGTGGGCCCTTGTAAATTTAAAATTAAATTTAAAAAAAATACAACAATAGGCACACCTTTAGTGACCTTTCAGGTTTATTTTGGGCCATATCAAGATGGGTGCTCTTGTAAATTTATTTACTTTTTTCACTATTAACTTATACTTATTTGTATGTTAACTCTTTGTGTGCTAAGATTAGCAGCATTTGTTACGTTGTTAGAAACGAAGGTGTTATTTCCCGTCACTTGTTTTGAGTAAATTTCGAATTTTAACATGTTTGGACAAAGGATTATTTTGTTCATCTTTTTCACGGGTTTTACATCACCAGACAAAATATTGATATTTTTATTATAAAAAATGACTTCTTTTGAGTTAAAATGGGCAAGTTACAAACTTATTGCAGTACAAATATCAAAAAAGTAACAAAATGTCACATAACACCGTCATCCACTCACTTCTTCAATTGTCAGATGTGTGAACATGAAAATAAATTAGAAAAATTAATTTAATTTACATCTTTAGCAGTCCATTGGAAGTTTACACATCATAATGACTGGATAGAGAAAAAATTTCACCTCCTATACACTTCTATAGTTGTGACTCATTTTTATTTCCAATACAAACGGATTAAGTTCCTTAGTATAAGTTATTTGGTTTAAGAATTCAATACCACTTACCCGCATTTTTTGTAAATTTTTAAAAATACAGAAATAGAAAACAAAACAAAATTTATATTTCTACATTAAAATATACTATACAAAGTTACTAACCCAACCCAGTTTTAGACTACAATTTATACTTACCCGTTAAAAAGAAAAACACCTAATAAAAACGTATTTATTAGTAAAAAGTCGGTTTTCTCTATTATAGGAGATTTTGAAAAATTCTTTTTCAGGGCGTTTCTATAGGTCGATTATGACACAAATCTGTGTGCGTGTTTTCCAAAATCCATTTCTATAATTTATAATAATAAAAACATATTTGCAGGACGGTGGAGTGAACAGGGGTGCTGGGTGGGGACGAAACAGTAGAAATCCTACATTAAACGCCCAAAAACAGTATTTCACAGTACACACCGCACTTTCTGTTTACAAAAATGTCAACAATCCCCCATGACTGTCACAGCATAAAAAAGAGTTTGCAATAAAACTATAAATGTCTTGCAATGTTGCCAAATAAAGTGAGAAAGTGTCAATAGCTTAAAAAAAGGAAGATACAGGACAAAATTCATATGAAAAAATTAAAGTTATTCCTTCTTCCTATTATAATTTGTAGAAAAAAAGGGAAAATACCTAAACATAAAGAAGGAGGCATTTCTACAAAATACCATTGTTTCTCATGGAAATGGTGGATAATCCCGAAATAGGCTTGGTGTTAATTCTTCATAAGAAGTTTGGCAACGCTGCTTCTATCAAGACTGTCATTTTATAATGACGAACTTCATGTTATCAGCTGACCAAAATGAATTTTCCTTCTTTAATTAATGGCGGACGAGATATCTCATATGTGTGGGATAGTTTTCGAAAAATTTAATACTTTTCAAAATTAATTTCACATTTTTCATGTGCCCCGAGTGCAGTGTATTAATGTTTTCTTGTGTTTGACGTTGGATTTCATACTGTTTCGTCCCCACCCAGCACCCCTGTTCACTCCACCGTCCCGTAAATATGTTTTTATTAATAATAAATTATAGAAATGGATTTTGGAAAACGCGCACACAGATTTGTGCCATAATCGACCTAGGTAGGAACGACCTTGAAAAAGAATTTTTCGAAAATCTCTTATAATAAAGCGAAAACCGGCAGATAACAGTTTCCTTTACCAAACATCACATTAAAATTAATTTTGTTATAATGGTTGTTTCCATAATCCTTAGGTAGATACTGTAAGAGAGCTGCTAAAAGAGTAAAGCCTGCTTAAAAATGTGAACAATTTATGGCAGATTTGAATATTGTCTATATTTTTATCTTGAAGTTCATAAAGGCTAAAGCCTAAGTACCTAACATTTTAAAGACTGTGGGTATCTTAAGTAAGTATGACCTTGAGTAAACAGTAGTGATACAAAAGTTTAATTTTAGGAGGTTTGAGGGAGAGAAAGAAAAATGTCTACTGATAAGGTTCCACTGCAGTAGAAATGTGCTATAGAGTGTCTTGGCAGTGTACTGCCAAGACACTCTAGAGCTCCATAAAATGTTTGTGTTATTTTGGATTTTTACTATTTATTGTGACTCATGAGAATATTTACTTTTGGAAAAATATCAGTGTAAAAATAAATACTTTATTTGTTTTTAGTTATATGTGAAATGAAATGAGAATTAATTGTGTTTTTACAACAAAGAATAGTGTGTTGTGTTGTGTTTCTCATAACCTGCTTTTTTTTTTCATTAGAACTATACGGTTTTGTAGGTTTTGAAGCCAGGTGAGTGTGAGAGAAAAAGGGGGAGAAATCCAAAAATAGTTACTTGTACAGTTTTGTTTTATTCTTTAAAAAAGCTTATTTTATGACGGTTATTTGTAAAGGTGTGCTTTATGTTCCTACAGACCATAAATATAAATATCATTTAAAAGGTAACACTTATTGATATCATGCAATGGAAAAGTAGCACCTGGTGTCTGCATAAACCAAATTGTTTGTTTCTTATAATGTGTTAGGGGGATGGTATCAGTAGCCCCTGGCAAATAATGGACCTAACTTACAAATGGAAGTCAGTTTTTTCCATATAGACCTAACCACGTTTGGTTTAAATATACTATATTTGGAAGGTTTTGTTAGTAGTATATAAATTTTAATTTTAAGCTGATTGTTTAATCATTGGTAGCAACAATCTAAGTTGAGTGTTGGTATTGTGCTGACAAAAATAATTTTTAGGGTTATAGATGGGTTGAAACACTGGACGAATTAAGAAGAAACCATAGCCAAAGTCAAAAGGCACAGGGCGAATTTGAGGATGACACCAGAATAAATAGTGTTGCAATACATACTAAATCCATAGCAGGAGTAAAAAAAAAAAAATATAGAATTGCCATTTAAAAGACTGACCGGGTAAAAGAAACTTCCCTGTAAATCAAAAAACTGCAAACCTTTGAATGACACCAGAATAAATAGTGTTACAATACATGCTAATCCTTTAGCAGGGGAAAAAAATATTAAATTGCCATTTAAATATTTTATTTAAGGTAGTTCTGCTGATACCACAAGGGTTAAATGTTGTGCTTAAGGTAATTTGACTACAAGAGTGGTATTTATATTTGGCAATGTTGTGCAAGCATTTTTAAACAAGATAAAGGTTTAAATTTGTTGTGCTTTATTACTAATAAAATCTCTGAAACCATACCCTTATTCATGTGCCCAAAATATATTTATTGAAAAGCAAAACAGTTACTGAAGAAAAAAATTATAACGAAATTACAAACATGGAAAGTTACCACCTTCCAACTAGCGTAAATATTATTATCGGATTAATGTGGTCAGGTATTCTGCTCTCAGAAAAAAAAAAAATCATACCTAATTTTTGCCGGATATTTATTATTACTCATTGGATCTTGTAGTTGATCAGTAAGTATTGAACACAAACAATACTGGCATCATTTTATGTCACATATACCAATTCAAATAAACTTTTGAAGGTGCGGCATAACCTTTTGGCGGCACGTTGCCATGTCAGTCGCAGCGCATATTTTCCTTAATTATTTATTAATTACTTCTATCACAAGCTGCGAAGGTCGGTTTTTACGTCTGATAGAAATCGGTGGGCGTCTTTTCTTCTGTTGATACTGATGTGGTAAAAAAGAAAATATATATGATTTCCCCATAAGGATCAATGTTAAAAACAATTATTTTATAATATTTTATATTTTCTTCAGTTCATCTGGGCCTCCACAAGAGTGCCTAAGATTGATATTCTTATTATAAAGTACCAGTAAGCTTGAGTTTCATAATTTTCTTCGAACATTAATTCTTACACTGGTAGTACCAATTAAGAATTATTTTATTCCCTTTATTTTGTATTCAGTGGCGCAACTGGACGCTGGTTTGTTATGCTACAGGCCTAAGTTTATAGGAGTATATTTGCCGAAAGACATTAATATATTGTAAATATTTAATAATTTTGGTGTGTGGGGTCTTATCTCCATCTTTGTCATCCACTATGTCGTTAAATAAAAATTTACTTTTGGTAGGAAACATTTGTAGTTTGATTTAAAACTAGTTGACCTGTGCCCACTTCTGTTGGGCGTTAATGATAGAATTTGAATGATCGGTTCAGTATCTCCGAAAATTAGCCCTTGCAACAAACAATTAAAGCAAACTTTTACTTCCTTATTTATAATATTAGTATAAATAAATATCAAAAAAAACTATTGAAATAAGTAAATTCATTTGTTCGTGGGCAAGAAAGTCTGGCTGTAGGGGATGGAATCCAAGCAGCCCGCGTGACGGGCGAGCATTTCATCACTGAACCATTGAAGCTTACACAGAATTAATAATTATATCTTATCTACTTTACTTGTCTTTAGGGATATAATTGGGTATGCATCATGTCATTATTTTTCTCTGAAATTTGTGTTTAATCATTAATTTAAAAGTAAAACAATTTTAATAGGTACTAAACAGACACTTTGCTTATAGTTGAAACCTTTGTATTGTGATAAACTTAAGCCATCAAAAATCCTTTAAATAAGTAAATATTTCATTATTTATTCTTTTAAGTAATAATAACTTTTATTATATTAAATATAAGAGCAGAATAGTTCGCAATGTGTAAAAACTTTATAATTTTATTCTGGAGAAAAGCGAAATAATATTTGTTTGAGTTTTGAATACAACTTCCTGAAACCTTAGCTTCTAACATCCACAAGCCAGGTGAGCTTCCTGATGATAGGAAATAATTTTATGATCGGTTTGGTACGATAAACAAAAACGACAAAGTTACAAACTTTCTTTATACATATATATGTGACCGTCACACTATTTTTAATTAAAAAAATTCAGAATGGACCGCTCGCGTGGCGAGCGAGCATTCACTAGCAGAGACGCTTTCCGTAGTTACAGGAAGGTGATCGTTCATAGTCCATTATGTGCAGGTGTTTTATAAGCCATCTGAACAATTTAGTTTGCTTAATCTTCAGCTAGCGAACACAAGGTCATATATATTTCTGTCCCGTTTGATGATAAAGTGTGTGCCTGAGCTAAGAATGACATAATTGAAACAAAAGAAAATTGTTCGCCAATTTCAAAATAACCAAGGGTAGTTGCTTTATAAACATGGGGTCAAAAACTCAACAATTGTAGGAGATATCACTTAGAGAAAAAAATTAATAAAAAAAATATGTTTAGGTTGTTGCTAAAAAACAAAATGATCATTTTTGTTTTTCACTACCAAGTAATGTCAAGAAATAAAGATATATTACAAATGCCGAAAATTATAGGTGACATGAAAAATAGTTTTCACTTAGATATTTTCCGTCGCAACGTTATGATTAACAGTTATTTTTTTATGTAAAATTGGTAAGTTTAACGAAGAAAAATACAAGAGGAGTAAAAATAGTTTCTAAAATAAGCCCCAGTCTATCCAAATTTGTATTTTCAAGATCTCATTTATGGTATTATTAAAATTTGCTGTCACTTTGCTATCTATAATTAATTTCTAAAAGGAGTGGAAGAATGATTTGAAGAGTTTATCGCGATATCTCCCCTAATGGGTGTTTCATTTATGTTTTATACAGCAAACTACCTTATATTTTCAAACAAGAATCTATACAAAATTTTTGCATTGTTTAAAGAGCACCCTAATATTTCCATTTCTTGGCACGACGACACATATATGAAACGTCCTACGAACTTTTTGTTTAATCTCTGTTTAATCATAATAAAATATGTAGCCTATAAACACTTGTGAATAGTGTAGCTTCTCTGATTGTGAAAAATTTCATGATCGGTTCAAGTATTTTCAAAGATTAGCGGCTGCAACGTGCAAAGTTACTATACACTCCTTACCTCTTTATAACATTAGTATAGATAGGTACAATACAAAATGTCATACTTTTAAGACAAAATTAGGTTTAGGAGTGATGAGCATTATAGATGAAAGAGTGTCATCTCTGCCTAACGTTTCTTTTGTCTTATAATTTACATATGATCAGGTTACACATGACACACAGTAATTTGTTTTGCAAGTGATTCTTGGATAAGAGGTTGAGATGGATAGTGTTACGCCCTATTGCCATTTACAAGAAAAAGTATCGCAGCTGTTGTTGTCATTTGATAAAGAGCCTGGCAATAGTTTTAGGGAATTGATTATGGTTTTAGGTTTAAGAAAAATATATTTTTGCATAAAAAGAAATATTAAGCAAGGATATGAAGTAAAATTAAGTATTCTGCTAAATAAAGGTAAAATGGGTGTGTTAAGTGTTTTGGTGGTTGTCATCATATGGATTCCGTAAAAACACTGGCATGAAGCAAAAGGTGCAAAGTCGGCTTGTAATGCCTGCAGTTTAAGTGTAAATATTCAAGAACATACGTTGTGTCACTTTATATAAATTACGCGGAACGTTAGTTGGTAACTACTCACGTTTTATTTAGGTTTTTAGACAATGATGCCTAATATTTTGTCTGAAATTTATTGCCGTGTTTCAAAAGTGCTTTTGCTTCTAGCTGAGACACGAGACCCAAAATTGTATATTTCTGTTAATATGGTAAATATTTTCGACACTTTTGATATAGATACCCAGTTTTATCAGCTGATTGACCGAATTGCAACACTGCTGCTCCTTAATTTGAATTCCCTTAAGCTACATGCATTTACCAAATTTGGTATTTAAGTATTTTAGTTTTTAAAATTTTAACTGACGATATTACCTCTACTTGCCTGAAAGCCTTCAAATACCGAAATTTGTAAACGCATATATTTTAAAGTTATTTTTGATCCAAATTCTATACTAATATTATAAAGAGGTAAAGTTTGTAACTTTGTTTGTTTGTTTGTAATGGATAATCTTTGGAAATACTGGAACCGACCATGAGAAAATTCTTTCATAATCAGAAAGCTACACTATTCAAGAGTGCTATAGACTATATTTTATTATGATTAAACAAAAAATTCAGAGAAAAATAATTATCGCCTAACGAAGGGGGCACGGGTCGGTTAGTCGGAATGAACAAACGAAAATTACACATTAAAATCCACAGCTTATTATTTTATTTCGAAAATTGCGGTATAGATAGGTATTAGCATTATTATTATTATTATAGGAGTACTTACAACAAACCTTTTACAATGATGCTCCAAAATATCACTTTAAAAGAGTTTAAAAGATTACAATTTCTTTTTTAAAGAAGGTATTATTATTTGTGTCATTAAATTAATTATTAAGTAATGATGGGTAAAATTCTTGTTTTTTTTTTTTGCCTTAAACCAACTTTACAACATATCAATGATAGTTGACCTTTTAATCACTTTTAAATTTGGTGTTGATAATTTTAAAGTAATCTATAAGAAACTGTTTTATCATAGAGATGTTTGAAAATTAAATAAACATCATCAGTGTTTTATCCTAACTTTCCTTTAAATGCTTTACACCCACAATACTTTCAGAGTTGGGTCGAATACTGAAATCCTGTATTCGAATACGAATCTTGAATACCGTAGTCCAAAATCGTATCTCCAATTAAAATTAAGAAAAAAAAAGAAAAGTTCTCACCAAAAAACACTACAACTTTGTTTATAATACCGCGATATAAATGCCTGAATTCGATACAAGCCAAAGCAAGTGTCAAGTACCATGATTTGAATACCAGAATTCAAATACAGAACCAAACCTTATATTTGAATATTAAAAGCTGTATTTAAATACCGGGTTTTGAATATTAGAATTCGTATTCAAGTTTTGAATAACAAAATATTAATACAAAGAAAGTATTCACCAAATGTATTCTGAATAGGATTCAGAATACTGAGTATTCCGAATCCAAATCCCAATACTATCCAGTAAAGTTTTTCTGAAACCTTTCATAAAATGTTTAAAAAATACATTAATTTTTGTTTGACACGTTATACGAGTATATATAATTGATGTGTAAAAATGTTTCTATAATTTATGTAATGCGCACAACCCTAATGCGCACAGCCTAGTTAGAAAAAGTGTTGTTATCCACTTTTTTGAGCCCTTTGCACCCTAGAAGATGTATTTTTAGGGGCTGCTATTTTATATGGTCTTCTATTCTTATTTTAATACCTGTAATTTAGTGGCACCTAGCGCCTTGCAAACCTCAAAATCCTTTAAGCAATATGTTTATAAACTTCGCCCTTACTTTACTTAAGACACCCAGGTTATGTTAGAACTATTGTTTAGAACTTAGGCTTCTGGCATTTTGTATTTGTTGTATTATGAGCTTTTTGGTCTTCGTGGGCTATCCCATTTGAATTATTGTAAAGTGTCTGTAAAATATAAGTCTTTGTTAAAAAGGGCGTTTACTGATCCAATCTATTATTTACAGGATGAGGCCAAATTAAACTTGCTTACTTTTTAACTAATAATAACTATTTATCTGTTGCTCCTATCTTTTTCATTTTTTAAGGGCTAATGGGTAGATATGTTTTCTCTAATTGAAGATATGTTCTGTAGTTCGGCGGGTTCATTTAATGGATGGTAATTATTTGGGTACACGCCAAAAATTAAATTAAAAGTACCAAAAAACAAAAAAAACACAAGTAAAGAGATAACTAAAAATCGTCGTTTCGGTGGCAAATCTGCCACCGTTGTCAGATAAATTGAATAATAATAAAAATTAACAATTATTTAGGTTTTAAATTTTAAAATATTTATCATTTTAGGATATTCTAAGATCTCTTTGGTATTTAATGTCAAAGAGATTTCAGAATATCCTAAAAAGGATACACTAAAAAGCAAAAAATAAATATTTTAAAAAGAAAAATTAAATCGACTTCAAAAATTATTAAAACTTACTAAAAAGTTAAAAATAATAAAAAAAAGAAGTAGGATAATATCATATTTATATATGTTAATATCATAACTACACAGTTCATAACTAAATAAACAAAAGCTTTTTATACTTTAATACCATATGTTATTACACGACTTCTTTTTTATTATTATTATTATTTTTAACTTTTATTGAGTTTTATAAAAAAATTCAAGTCGGTTTCATTTTTTTATGTTTGTTTCTTTATTAGCTTACCCAACTTACCTTAATCCACAAGTGGATAATTTCGAAGATACTTAGTGGTAAAAAATTATTCTGTTTTTAGTTTTTATAAGTAAATGTGTTAGTAATGGGTATATTGCCACAATATTTGGCTAAAGGAAGTTTTGCTACTGAAAAATTAGAATTTGTTATCAATTTTATTTTAAATTCTAAATGGCCCACCTGCGGTATTTTGCACAAATTACAAACTTTTTGTGTCATTCTGTATGTCATTTTAGAGAAATATTTTTATTCTTCATCATATTTTACATAAATAGGTATTCTTGGTAAACGTTTATTTAAGTAGCCGATTTTGAGATATCTAGATATTCTTTCCTGTATGGCGAGAGTCTAAGCAATACAGGGTGCTTTAGAATCGGATGCTTATCTCTAAAAGTGTAAATCCTTAGATGATTTTAAGAAAAAATCAAATACAAAGTGGTAAAAAAACATTTTTTTTTACTTTACCACCCTATGTCTCAGTTTTTCTAACTTGAAGGATTGTTTAAGCATACTTGTTAGAAGAAGACTGGTTTGGTAGAAGTAAACGTGCCGGGTTACCAAAGAACGACAATAAAATTTACTTTAGAAAACATTATGAACCGTCGCTTTTAGTTATAACTCAATGTTTCTCATAAAATTAAAAACACATGCGCGTGATAGATGACTGATTTTTAAACAAGAAACGTGAGTTTACAAAACGATTATAAATCGATGTAAATTATGAAGCGAATCTATTTTGCTGACAAACATCAATTTGAGGCGAAGAACCAATTCTAAAACGGTATTTACCAATCGGTTATGTTGACGTTTAAACAATGTATTATACATCAAAGTTGTCACCAATTGTTACCGCGGTTATAGTTGGTTGAACGCCAAGGTTAGTTTATATTTATAAGGTTGCAACACATCCTCAACTTTTAGGCAGTTCGAGGTCAGGGACGCAAGGAAGGGCACTCCACGGAGAAAGTTGGCAAGACTGGGTAAAATCAAAGCTGATGATCAATCCAGTGGCGTCTAGAATTTCCGCATTTCATTATGCATTGTTTTGGAAGTGATATTTGTTGAAAGATGTAATTTCAAATGTTTTTATTTAAACTAAAAGAATTTACAACTTAATAATAATTAAAAATTGTTGTGTAGACGATTGTTCTACTAATACAATAAACTGCTATCTTCGGCACTGAACAACATGGCAGAAAAATGGGAGATGTGACGTCATAACACGTCAAAGCAATATGACTATATAGACCGACTTTGGTTGAACGCCTGTGATGCTGATGATGCTGTGAAATTGTTCATTCTACGTCACGTCATCTACGTAAAGCAATGACGTCATCTTGATTTTTTACGTGATCGCGGTCCCTGTGGACCAAAAACGTGAGACAAATTCATTTGGCTGACCCTATCAGTTTTGAGTTACCACGATTTTGGACCACAAGGAACTTAATTACGTCAAAAAATTGATGATGACGTAATTGTTTCTACGTAGACCACGTGAAGTAGTCATGAACATGGTCAGCAAAGTGAATTCGCCTTTATTTTCGCCAAAAATGTTATATGTCAGTTGACCGGTTTCAGAATTAAACGATTCAAATACGATGTGGTCGAAAAACACAACGTTACATTTTAATAGAACTTTTTTATTTAATTTATTCATTTATGGCATTAAGAACGCTTGATATAACTTGAAGACGTCACTATTTTACTGCTATTTCTATTTCTACTGTACATCCTAATTCTATTGGTACCCAATTTTTTTCGAACAAGATTTTAAGAATTTTTAACAAAGTGTAGGAGGTTTATAAAAGTATGCATCCAATTGTAATAAAAAGTGTTGATGTATAATACATCAAATTTGCTAAGATTTTATTGTGAAACTTAAAAATTTAATGGTACATATTTAAAAAAATCATTCACAAGTTTTGAGGTAGTTTTTTTAGCAGCGTTGCACCGTAGGATGTTTGAGAAAACTTTGGACAAGAATTAGATATCTCAGGAAGAATGACTGTGATATTCGATTTTTGCACGAAAATGTAGTTGATGTAATCATCTATCCGAGAAAAACAGTCTTAAAAAATCATAAGTGCACTGTTACTCATAAAAACCTGAAAATTAAAAAAGAGAAAACTTATATTGCTCTACAAGCATTAAAACACGTAAAATATTACAAATGTTATCAAATCGACATCTGGGTTCAAAACCTTTTCGCACAATAATTCTAGTTTTTTTTTCTACGACTTTTAGTCCAACTGTAAGGCGTCAAAAATAAACTGGTTATCATTATTTTTTTAATATACAGAGTTATTTTTAAGTTGGTACTTTCCTTAAAATACTGTATATAATGTAAAAGAATAATAATGAAAAGTATTCAAAAGAAAATTATGATCCGAAAATGCTTTCCTTCCGAGATACAGAGTGTTACAATTTTAAGAAAGAAATGCCTTTGCTTATCACTAACTTTCTCACCACTTCACATATTTCCACAATGTTTCGTACACTTCTCTTGACCATTACATTTTTGTTGTAAAAGTTAAAAAAAGAATTACCAGTGGCTTTCGACAAGATGTTTATTGATTTTTTTAAAGAAAAAAAAATTGTACGCCACTGCTTTTCTTGGAATCAATAATTTATTTTTAAGATACTCATTTACTTTGGGGTTAATTTGGTCTTTTGATATTTTTCCGTACGACAAACGGTTTTGAGTTTAAAAAAAAATAAAAGCCATTCTGATTCATGGCAAAAATCACTCTGATATGGTGTTTTTATTTCTAAGTTAGGTTTTATACTGTATAACATGCTTCCTAAGAGCAGTAACTTTTTAATGACATTAAAGTTATGATAATGTAAGTATTTGACACTTTAATTTAATACAAATTAGACAGACAAAGAGACGAAATTAACTACAAAGTAAATGGGTATTTCAAAACTAATATTTAAAAAGCAGTGGCATACTATTTTTCTTGAAGAAAAAACTCAATAAATATCTTGTTCGAACTAGGAGAGTTATGATAAAAAGTTTTTTTCTTAAAATTGGAACATCCTGTATCTCGGTAAACAGCATTTTTGGAAATAATTTTTGTTTGATTTTTTACTTTTTTTTGCATTATAGACAGTGTTAGAAAGGAATGTACCAACTTCAAAAAATTACCTGTACATATCTATATTATACAAATTATGATAATATCAGTCTAAGTTTAACGCCTCACTGTTGGACTAAAAATGGCAGAATTTTTATTATTATTGTTCGAAATGTTTTGAATCCTGCTGTCAATTTGATAACATTTGTAATGTTGTTTTTTAAATATCAAATTTTAATGAGCAGTAATCACAGTGCAAACTGATTTTTTTATTTGGAGACTATTTTTTCTTAAATAGATAATTACTTCAACTACATTTTCGTGCATAAATCGAACATCTACGAGTCATCCCTTCCCCTGAGGTGCATCTAAGTTTGTCCTGGGTCAGTAATTAAATGGAAGCTGGAAAGCTGCACAGCTGTGTTCAACCTATTCCCAGAAAGGATCTACAAATCCCTTCCACCTAACTATAGACCAATTTCAATTCTCTCAGTTCTTTGTAAAGTAATGGAAAAACTAATTAATTCACAAATTCTTAAGTACTTGAAAAACACAAAATTTTGCATGACAGGCAGTATGGATTTCGCCACAAAGATCTACAGCAGATCTTCTTTCCTTCGTATCACACTGCTGGAATAAGTCTCTTGAGTTTCTAGGTGAGTCCCAGATCGTTGCTCTTGATATATCCAAAGCTTTTGACCAGGTCTGGCATGCCGCACTTCTTAATAAACTTCCCTCCTATGGTCTTTCAACTAAACTCTGTACTTGGCTCTCTAGTTATCTATCTGATCGACGTATATCAGTTATTGTGGACGGCCATTCTTCAAGCTTTCACCAAGTAAATGCTGGAGTCCCTCAGGGCTCAGTTCTGGCACCAACATTGTTTCTTCTTCACATCAACGACCTTCTCTCGTCCACAACTAATTCCATTCATAGTTTCGCCGACGATAGTACCCTTCACTCCAGTTTTCAGGTTCCTAAACCCATCACTAAACCTGACTTGGAAAACAAACGCAGAGCGATGCAGATATCTCTTTCGCAGGATCTTAATTTAATATTGGATTGGGGCGCCAAAAATCTCGTCCATTTAATGCATCAAAACACAATCATGTTCCTTGTCGCGAAAAGAGTCATCAAATACTCATCCTCTACTTATGAGCGGCCAAGTTTTACAGAGCAAAGACACCTTCAATCTTGTGGGCGTCACATTTGAAAGTAACCTTAACTGGCATAAACACATTGTATCTATAGCCACGGCAGCTTCAAAAAAGCTTGGATTTCTCTTTCGAGCCAAAAGTATTTTTCCGCTTCTAATTTATACACTTTATATGTGTCCCAAATCCGACCTCCCTTGGAATATTGTTCTCATATCTGGGGCATGGCGTCCCCACAACCCTAAGCATTCTTGATTCTATTCAAAGAAGAGCTATTCGTCTCATTAATGATCCTTCACTTACAGAAAGGCTTCCTCTCTTGCCCATCGTCAGGCTGTGGGGGATTTATCGCTTTTTATAGGTACTTCCATGGCTTCTGCTCTGAAGAATTGTCCAGTATAGTTCCTCCACTTACGGTTCCCAACAGAGAAACTCGTGGTTCGCGCGTATGCATCCCTATACGGTCCAACTGGACGGGCCGAACTTCCCACTTTGTTCGTTCTTTTATCCCTAGAGTTTCTAGGTTGTGGAACCTGCTGCCCGCGGAGGTCTTTCCTTCCCCCAAATCTTCAAGTATTTAAGGAATTCGAATCTGAGCTCAGACTTAGCAATAACACACATGGACAAATACACTATGCGTGAAAAGTTTATGGTCTGTTAAAATTAGTCAGTTTGGGACCGAAAAATTGACCCCAGGGACCGGAAGATAGTTTTTAGACTTAGTAGCACACCAGTGGAATTTTATATATTTTTAAGTTCTGGAACTCACTTTGTGCTTGAAACAGTTTTGCCAGCTAAAATTCCCAATTTGTGGTCGGGAAACTTACTCTTAGGGGCCGGAAAATCGTGCTTCAGATGCAGCAGTCTCTACGATGACATTTTCATGTACTTTTCAACTAAGTATATAAAAATGACAATGTCACGATTGACACCTCAAGAACGATTTTTCGGCTCCTAAGGGGTCATTTTTCCGGCCTCAAACTGGGAATTTCAGCTGGCCAAAAACTTTTCAAACACAGAATAAGTTCCAAAATTTAGAAATACAAAAAAATCCCACTGTTGTAATTGCTAAGTCTAAAAACTATTTTCCGGCCCCTAGGGGGTAATTTTCCCGGTCCCAAACTAAGAATTTCAACAGGCCATAAACTTTTCGCGCATAGTGTAAGGTCCAGAATTTAAATGTACATGAAAATATCACTTTTGTGATTGCTACCTTTAAAACACGCCTAAGGGGTCATTTTTCTGGCCCAAACAGGAAATTTCAGTTAGCAGTAGACTTGTCGAGCGCAAATCCGGCTTTGGCTTTGGAATGCACCCTCGACCCCGCCTTATCCCGGAGACCGATTTCAGGGCCTATAGAGGCCCCTGGGGCCAATTTCAGACGTATAGGGCCATTTTTAAGCTCGGATTCGGATTTAGCGTCGAAAAATACATAGGAATACGTATGTCTGATTCTTGTGTGTAAACTCTGATTTTTTTTGTGGGGCTATCAAACTAATTTAAAAAAATATACCTAGAAAATTGATAATAAATAAAATTCAGTTGCATTTACTTTGTCTCTCGACGAGCGGGGACATTAAGTACTTAAATTGTCCTATACCTACTAATATACCCTATAAACCGTAGGTCGGGAATTTGAATTTAACATTGTTAACTTTAAAACCATACAAAAAAACTAAATATAAAGGTATGTCCACGTTTAGGAATAATTTTCTTTATTTTATTTTAATTTAAATCGTTATTTTGGAAAAATTGGTCGCATGGTCCAAAACCAGGAATTACAATATTTTACTCCGAATGCTAATATACAGGGCAAGTTTATAACTAAAACTATGAAAAATGGCCAAGAATTAAGTACTTTATTTTTTAAAATGAAACAAAATTTTATAGGCAGATGTTGTGGAGAATTAAATTTTATGTTAAAACTTAAAGTTAAAGCATTAGAGGAAACAAAGGTTTTGCCATTTTTTTATATGTCAGGCATTAACACTTAAATAACCGATACAAAAGAGCGGATTTTACAAAAGTCGTTAAAACATTTTAATTTTCTTTTAAATTTTGCTCTTTCTTACCCAATAATTAAGTTTTAATACGTAATGTAAAAAAATTACAAAAACTTTTTTTTATTTAACACTTTTACTTCATATTTTGACACAAAATTCAATTCTTCACAATATTTTCTCATAAAATTTTGGTATATTTTAATAAATAAAAGTACTTTTCGCTTTAGCATTTTATATTTTTACTTCTAGCTTACCCTGTATAATACCAATCGGAGTAAAATTCTGTATTTCTTAATTCCGAGTATGCGACCAGTTTACCCAAAATGTCAATATAACATTTAAAATTTTTTGGTCCATTAGTCCTCTTGTACTTGTAACACCTATCCTGGGACACACTGTATATATGTATAACGGGGTTGCATCGTTAGTATATCGTGAAAGAGCATTTGATTTTAAACAATTTAGTACCACATGGACGGTATTTTAACTTTTCTAAAAACCACTTAATACATTACACAGCCACAAAAAAAATGTTTTCATCTGGGGCTTTGGCAGGGGCGTAGCTACCGCCGTAACAGCCGTGATACGGGCTCCCGGTGTATAGGGGCCCCCAAATGTGTGTAAGCACTGCTGAAATAAGAAAAACAATGTTTTTGGAAAGTGGGGACCTTTTTTTTTGTTCTTCAAAACATTTTTGGGGTCCCCTAACTTATTGTGATACGGGGCCCCTACAAGGCACGCTACGCCACTGGGCTTTGGTTACGGTTATAGTATGTTTTTGGGGTCGCTAAAACTAAATTGAGGGTCCATATGACCCCATCACATCAGGGTTAAGAAATATACAGTGTGGTCCATTAAGTGTGCAACAAATGGGAAACTTTTTTATTTGCAATTTGTTCAAGTTACATTTGCAAAGGAAATCAACAAATTCACGTGTACGCTGAAATAGGCAGGGGCGGACTACGGAATTCCATTAGTTTAAAGCAAATAATATACTTTCTAAATTATGATGTTATTTTTCTTTCTACTACGACATCTAAGTCGTAGTCGTACCTTAATAAACAGTGGATTGATTTTAACAATTTAATTTAATAACTTTGAGTTATTCTAAGCAATGTATTCCCTTATTTTCAAATCGGAACTACAATGCCGGCCCTGCCTGGCAAGGCTTCATGTTTACAATTATGTTTTATTGCCTTTCAACCAATAGACGTACAGAAATCCCGATACCACGCATTAATCACTGTTTACACGTTTCACATATGGTTATTGGATAAAGTTTAGTTTTATTAAAAGTTAAAAGATATATTTTGAATCAACCCTGTATGATATAATTTTTTATTATTCTGATTTAAAATTTTCTTTAAAGCAGTAAAAATTCAATTATTTTTAAATACATTTAAATAAATTAAAACCAATTTGTAAAATTTAACTGAACCTTCAACCGCTAACTTCAAATTTGTTGCAAGGATATAATTATATTCTTAAAATTTATAAAAATATATTTAAAAATGCATTTTTTAAGTTTTGTTCTGTTATGCGGTTTTAAAAACTTCTTTCTAAATTTAAAAATAATTATTACCAATCTATTAAACTTAATTTGAATGCATACTTTTATTCTGTAAAACAATGTGAGAAAGCTTTATTTTTGGAACCTCTAATTATTGACAGTGAATGGCAAAAATATGTTCAGAATCTTATAATCAGTCAGTCAGAAAATATTGACAGCCAATCATTTCTAAATTTTTGCCACTCACCATGTATGTATTTATCTAAATACATACAAAATTATTTTTTTCTGTAATTTTAAAAATATTTATAATTTCAGCAGCATGATATTTAAATTGTTTTAAAAACAGAAAGCAAAGCGTTTTTTTTATTTGGAATTAGTTTCTTGTTGTTTTTCTTGGGATTTTCTAAGACTTTCTACATACTAGCTATATCACAGCCTTGTTTGTAAAATAAAGTATACGAATTTTGTAGCCGTTTTAAAATTTTAAAGAACACAACACCGGATTAGTCGAGTAAGAACGGCGCTTACTTGAAAAAATGCACTTTTGAGCCATTTTGAAAGCAAGTGTCACATTGTCTTACATGTTTGACACGAAAATTTTAGGCCCAAATTAATTTGCCACTCGATACCCGCTTTAAAAGTTTTACCAGAACTTAGAGAAATAAGTTAGGCATGTATTTTTTTTTAATATTATAGTATGACAGACCATAGAATCTCATATTTGTGATATTGTTTAAAAAATAGTTCGACTACAAATATTTCGTGCTGTTTAAATTAGGATTTGCTAAAGGAAAGCCAAAAATGTACTACGTTTTGGTATGTTTATAAATAACATTCACAGCCCTACTTCCAAGAAACCAATTCCTTTTTTTTAATTTTGTTATAAAAACAAATAATAACATTTACATTATTTAATAGTTTGATAGAACCTAATAGGGGATCCCACGATGCTAAATGGGGATTTACTCGAGCATCATAGACACGTATTGGGTTGCAAAGCTTAGATAATAAGAGGCTATAGATTTTTAAATATGTCAAAAAATTCTGTTATAATTTCGGTTGGTGGAAATCGTTCGTATGGTATCGGATTATAATTTTGTTGTTATTCTTAAATAATTTTCTTTAAATTAAAACAATAGCCACGCTCGGAAATGTCAAAATTACTTTTTTACAACTTTGTAGCCCTTCGCTTTCTTTACGTCACTATCAAATTGTCAGATTAGTGGAATATACACTGTTTAGAATGTAATTTATTCACCCTATCTTAATCTGACGCGCTCGAAAATTTCTGATGAATATATTTTTATTTTTTACGATCGGCCCTGTATACGGCGCTCATATTTTGTACAGATACTTAACTGGGTACAAGATATCCTCCGGTATATTAATCTGCCGCGCTGTAGTAAATCCCGAAATCCCCTCTTAGGCTCCCCTACCATAATAAACCAAATATTTTAACAAAATAATGGAAGAAAGGATTTTTGGGAATGCATACCTAAATAGAGAGTAATAATATAATATAAAATAGAAAAAGTATATTATTTTTATAATAAAATAAATGCTACTTAAAAGTATAAGTAAACAATGTATGAATTGTATAATATTTAATATAAAAATGTTTCCTTTACGCGGGCCGGTTTTTCTCGAAATTTCAATAATGGAGTAAAAAATGTTTCTAGCGTTTTAATTTCGAAAAATCTAATACAATTTAAATCACAGCTCTTAAGCCCGCTAGACTATAAAATTTAAACTACTTACGTATCAGTAAAAAAAAATACTAATTCTAGTATACATTGGGGTTTGGTTTATCTTTGTATGCTCGTTTAGAAATTCAGTAAACAAAAAAACGTTTTATAGAGGTTGTTTCACACCTTAACATATCGGCACCGTCTTTATTGTTCATTCTAAGAACTTCTTTATTACAAAATTTCATATGACAATAATATGTCGTAGAACTGTTTTTAGGAAACAGGACATTTCCGGACGCATGGGGATAAGAACTTTTTTATTTTGTTTATGACAGAAAGACGCTGCCAATAGGTAAAGGTTAATTTCTGAAACATCCTGTATATCAAAAATTTTAAATCCATACCCAGGGTACAGGTAGGAATGTTTAAAGAATTAATTGGTCAAAGCTATACGACTTTTTGTTTACTGTGACAGTGAGCTAGCTTTTCTTTAAATTAGGTACGGAGGTGGTCAGTAAAATTTTATTTTTTCTGTATTTCACATTCAAACCCTGGATACTTACAACAAACTTTAGGAAATAATAGAGAGAGAAGTATAGAATTGCATACATTTATGGCAAAAAAGTGTGCCTTATTTTTTGGGCAAAGGTACAAAAACAATAATTTTATAGAAAAGAATATAGAAAAAACCCTAAGTAGGTCTTCAGCCACTACAGCAACACCCCACTCCTTCTACTTCTCCCTCTTATACGTCTTGCTGGTTCCGCCCACTTGGCTTCTTGCGAGGTTATCGTTAGTTTACTGTTACGTTGCAGTTAGGTTACTGTTTTGTAATTACCGGTTAAAGGAACCGACCGGTTTAACGTAATGGTAACGTCGGAGGAAACCAGGTGGGCGGAGCCAGTAGAAAGTCGGAGGGTCCAGAAGTGAAAGAAGTAGGAGTTCCTGAAGTGACACAAATTCTAAATGTTTTTAATCGTGGTTGGCTATTATAATAAAAAATACTGAATACATTTTGGTAATATTATTAAAATTTAATTACATCGCAAGTAAAAACTAAAATTCTATAATAATTTAAATTAAAATCTTTAATTTTAAATGTTTGGTGTAAGTTTCGTATCCTTAATCTGAAATACAAAACTAAATAAAATGATTCGATCATTCCTTAGAGTTAGAGAAAGCTAATAAGCTTGCATTTTAACAGGAAGTTTGCAAAAAGGTACTGCGGTGATATTTTTATTAACAAGCAGGCATTATTAGTAATAAATAAGAGTAAAAGACAAACAGAAAGTCTTGGTCTTAGTCAAATAACATATATATTACAAAGGTGACAGAGTTGGGTCGTATTCGAATACTCAGTATTCTGAATAGTATTCAGAATACATTTTGCCGGTATTCGAATACATTTATGTGTTGGTATTCGGCAGAATACTATTTGCTCAGTATTCGGAATTCTGTATTCGAATACTTTAGATGTATTCGACGAATATTTTTTTTATTTGTCATGATTTGAATAAGAAAAGGGAAGCAAAATAGGACAAAAAAGAGGTAACTTTTTTTTTGCTCTTCAATTCTGTCATAGGTTTTGTTTTGTAGTATTCCAATCTTTTCGTTTCCAGTATTCGAATACCGATTCCGGGTATTCATGTATTCGAATACTTTCTTTTTCCGGTATTCGTATTCGAATACCGATTTTCAATATTCTGCCCAACTCTGAAAGGTGACACGTGTTTCGCTCTTTTGGGCATCATCAGACTTACAATAAATAGAGAGGAACCTAATGACATTCCATTTCATATTTATTGTAGGTCTGATGATGCTCGAAAGAGCGAAACACGTGTCACGTTTGTAATATATTTGTTATTTGATTAAGACCAAGACTTTGTGTGTGTCTTATACTCTTATTTATTCTATAAGAGCTTTCTTTGAGTAAAATAGACGTCTTTTTCCAGGCATTATTAGATTGTGAGAAACTGAAAGTTTTATTTTTAGCTTAACAGTTTTATATAGACTCATAAAGTATGTAAATAAATTCTTATAAAATGAGAATTTATTTGCTGATAGACAACGGGATTCTAGTTGGGATCATTAAATAATATTTTGCCCCATTTTTTAAAATTATTTTTACTATTAACTTTTTTTTATTGAGAAATCTGTCCAAGGTCAGGGAGACAGAAAAATTATGACAAAGTTGTGCATATTTCGTTCAAACATTTTAAAAATATTAATTTAGAAACTAAATTAAAACAAAAATACTTTAAATTACTTCTTTGCTTTTCTATAATTTGCCCATATTTTTAAAAGGGTTTGTCAGTGTAAAGCAATTTCGGCTTGAAAAAATATATATTATAAAAGATTTCTCATAGAGAAAAGGATTTTTAGAATAAAGTTAAATTTAGAATATAAGAAAAAAGATATGTTTAAAAAACATTTTTAAGTCTTGTGATTAGAAGATTAGCAAAGAAATTTTAAAAGAAATTTAGGAAGACAATTGTGAAATGACCAAATTTATGGAAGCTAGATTGAAACGGTCTTATCCGGCCAATCAGGATAGTTGTTACTTGTTTGTTTGACACTTATGTCAAAATTTGGAAATTCCGTTGGAACGTGGAAATAAAAAATAAATTACAAATTATGTTAAACACTAATTTAAACATGACTAATGTAAAATTTGGCGTTTAATAATTGCGATTTAAATGTTTACCATGAAAGACACAACTTCTGTCACAAATTTTTTCCAGCATGTAAAGTATTTCATTTTGACTTGCTTACGTTTTTAAAAACATTTTTTAGTTCTTTTAATACTCTATTTCGTAGGTATATTTTATGTTTTTTTATCTTCACCAGACGTAAAAGCTTGTTTAAAAGGCACGTCGATCCTTTTAAAAATTAACACTAATATTGCCTGCTTGTTGATCGCTCAGCAAAAGTTTTTAAAGATTTGTAACATTATCAAATCTATTAACACTCAACGCAAAGAATATTTTTTTACAATTTCTTAAGTTCAACTCAATGTTTATTGGTCTCCTTTAACCTCTACATCGCCATTCATTTGTCCCACAAACTCCCCGCCCTCCGCCTCCCCACCTGGAACTCCCCGCCTCCTTGGGACTCTCCAGCTTCTTCATATGGTCGTAAGATGGCTCTCACAGTTTCGAAATGTTTTTTAAAACCGAGTTTTGCATATAGGCCCTTTGAGGCATCATTCTCTGGACGGATGACTACAAATGGGAGGTAGCCTCGTTCTGTGACCTAAACATAATTGTAAATAATTAATTTTGTTAATTAATTTTAATAATTGTAAGAGTGTTTTTTTACAACTGATGTCCTAATAAGGCTAATATGAGTAAAAAATATGTTTTTCTTTTCTAATTTAATAGTTTTTAAATAATAACTAAATAAATATACACATGAAATAATTTTTCTTATTTTATAAATACAATTAACTTCGAACATATATTTTCAACTTTTTTTAAATTTATTTTAAGTTTAGGTCACGTCCCTGGTCGCAACCCACTTCAGGGTGTGACAATAATATGTCTACTATTTCATTGGTGTCATAAACGTACGCCATGTTTATTAAACAAAACACCTTAAATTTAAAAATAAACTGAAAACTATGAGTACTATTGCACAAATCATGTTAAACTTGTCAAAGCTAAAATCGTACCCAAAAACTATAAAACTACGAAGAACCAAAAAACTAGGCATCAATAGCTTTGTTCGCGGGTCTAGTAATGAACTGATTCTGAACCAGAACCGAACTGGTTTAGAATTGTTTTAAAGCGCATGTCTAGTTATTTATTAGTTCGGAATTTTTATTTACCGCGAACGATTTTCTATACAGCTGAGAATGTATTCTAACCTAGCCTTTTAGTTAGGATTTTTCATGGTTAAATTGGATACTAGACAAAAAAATAAAATAAATTCAAACAAAAGGTAAATTGTTATACTGTTGAAAGCCACTCGAGGTCTCTCGGCGGAAGACCAGGGATTCCCTGCCTCCTCTCGTTTTTAACATAAGTATGTGTATTTAACTAAAGATAAAATTCAAACAACAAGAAATGGTAAAATCTTGTAATATTGTTTATATTTTTCTGATTAAATCTTTATTAATTTTATTGCATACATACATTCATACGGAATACAATTAAAAATCCTTTGTTTATATACGCTCAGAATCACAAAAATATAAAAAATATTCAACAGGTATATTAACCATCATAAAAAGTGGCAGAAACAAATAAACTATAATACAACGGTTTATTTCTGTACCACAAAAACAGAAAACAGCTGATCATGTCGACAATGCGAATGAAATTCCGAACTGAACTTTTAGTTCCAACAAAAATCCCAGGACTGCTAATCAGGTTACGAACCGGTAACGAACTGATTCCATTGTAACCCGCGAACACAGAATTGTTACTAAAAATGCAGGAGTTTACTAACCGCGAACGCTGCTTTTTCACTGCGCATGCGAATAGTCCCAGAACCGGTTCAGAATCGAACCCGCGAACAAAGCTAATAATTGCATATTTTTATACCGACAGTGACTAAGAATATAAAGTTTCTGGTAAAGTTTTTAATTTTTTAATATTTTAAATACTGGCTTTATTTCGGAACTTTTATTTAAATAATTTATGGTAAATTTCAGTGCCGGATGAAGGTTTATTCTCTACTGAAGCAAAGAGTAAATGTTGCGCCATTTTGATTAATGTACAAAAAAAATGATCAACAAAAAAAATGAAAAGCAAAAAAAAAGGTCATCAGGTAAAAACTTAAGTCCTTTATATTTAGTTTGGCCCCCTCCTGATGTATAATTGAGACAAAACCAATAAATAAAAAGCGACCAAATAAAAAGTGTTTAGCTTTCAACTTCCGCTCCTTTCCTATACTTTGCGCCCTTTCCCATTTAGTCTTTGGATTAAACCTCTACCCAACAATTAAAAAAATAGCAAAGTTTTACTTTCTTTTCACCCTAAATTTAAGCCCCTCGCGATCGGGCGCTGAAGCGGTCTCTTCACGGCTTCACGCTTGATTTTGCAGTGGCAAATTGGCGTATGACGACCCAACTTTGAGAACACCCTATACAATTAAAAAATAAGAAACTACAATGATCTACTATATTTATCATTACCAGTTTGGTCAAGTGTTTTGCTAAAATAATTCCGTATCCTTTTCTTCTATATTCTGGTCTAGTTTGCATGGAAAACATTGCTCCATAATAGGATTGGACCATCCAGGCAGCTAAATCACCTACACAAAGAAAATATTGTTATGTATTTTTAGCCCCGGTTAGTATCTACAAGATATAGATTATTCTATTTGTTACTAAGTATTGTAATAACTAGGAACCGGATTGTAATATGCAACCACGGACGTATTAATAGCTTTTATGGGGGAGAAGGTTTATGCGAAGAAATTTGCAATAAAAAATGTTTTGAAAAGCAAAAAAAACTTTGTGATTTCTCTTACATACAAAACATGTTTCTTTTGTTTAAAGAGCGAAAAAAGTCCCCATCTTCCAAACCACACAAATTACTGATTTTCGTTAGTAAAACATGTTCCTTTTCCTCTTCACGAATGCTATGGAAGGGGGTCCACATAACGATATTCAAGATATGCATTAAAAACACAAAGCTTTTCTAACACGAATATATCTTTTCACTCATGCTAAGGGGGTTCAAACCGCCCCCTTATATACGCCCATGTATACAACACAAAAAGCATGATATATGCATGCAAATCTGCATGGTAAATATAAAAACTAACAGAATATCGTCGTTGAAGTAACAATACCGCCAGAAAATAAAAAAAAGTTAAAATTTAAAAAAATTGGCAGCTGATAAAGTGGGGGTCTCAAAAAATTGGCAGGTGACCATGCCCACGATTCCAACAATCCTAACAATCTGACGAAAAAAAGAATATTATTCTAGAGTAATGTTGTTATGTCCGCAACTACGGAGAAGTTTAAAAAAATCACAAAAGCGGCATGGCTTGCCTAAAAAAAAACAATTTTTGTACCACGTTTTTTAACTTTGTTGATTCCCGAGATAGGCGTGGCAACCACCTTCAGGGGTTTCGGCGCCCTTCGATTTGATAAAGATTTTGATTCTTAAGCTATTTTCTATCTTCTGTAAAAATTTCAAGTAAATCCATGTAGGACCAAATAATTGCGAGGTTTTACTTTTTTTGGAGCTTTATTTCCTGTACTAATCTACTGAGGCAACTGGGCAGAATGTTAACTTGGATTAGTCTAAGCGGTACGTAAAAAAATCTGACAAAAATTTTAGAAAACAAGATGTTTTGCATGGGTATTGTGCATATAAGAAGTAATTTTTTTCTGCAGCACTGTGTTCCCTGACCTGTTGAACTAAAATGGTGGCCATTAAAAAAAACTCTGCAATAAATAAGTAATTTAAAAATTATGCCACCTAAAAGCCGCTATAATACTGAGTTGTGAAAAACGATTTAAAATTAGAAACGTCATAACTGATTATTGATTTGTGATTACTTTTTAATATTTATTTTATTATATCGGTT
Source organism: Listronotus bonariensis (assembly GCA_014170235.1). Lineage (NCBI taxonomy): Eukaryota > Metazoa > Arthropoda > Insecta > Coleoptera > Curculionidae > Listronotus > Listronotus bonariensis. The sequence continues at coordinate 41,378 of JACEGR010000324.1, read as the reverse complement.
TCTTCGAGCGAGACTTAAAGATTTGTAGAAAAGGAAAGACCTCCGTGGGCAGCAGGTTACACCGCTATAACTCTTAATAATAATATAGGGACGAACAAAGTGGAATGTTCGGGGCTTCTCAAGTTGGACCGTATAGGGGTATATAAGTGAAGCACTACGTGATTCTTTGTAAAATAGAAGCAGAAATAGCAATAGAAGAAATATCTACCTTGGTAAGCTTTATGCCACCGCCGAGTGTATAAAACTTAAAAAAGCTCAGTATCAAATTTTTAGCATAGGATTTAATAGTGAAAGATTTGATATTTACTTAGTTAAAAATAACTACACTGAACTTTAAGCGCAATTTTTAGATCAGAGACTATTTTATTGTGCGAACCGCCTAAAAGTTGAGGATATGTCGTAACCTTATAAATATAAACTAACCTTGTTTGGCTCCGAGTTCTCCGTATGCGCCAAACATGAAGCTTTCTAACCTCGAAATCACATGGCAATTTTTGCGTGTTTTTTTTCTTGTAAGTGAGTCCTGTACGGTCTAACCGTATTAATTTTTTTCTACTTGCACGGCCTGATTGTATTTATTTACAAACGGAAAAAAATTGACACAATCTTAGGTGGATTTATAAAGTGTGTATTATTCTCAGGTTTAATTAAGGAACTAAAAAATATCTAACTAACCAAAACTAACCATGACATCCCCACCTATACTCTGTCTTCGATTTTCCGGGTTTTATTACTTGATATTACTCGAATATTTTCTACCGAAGACAGAGTATAGGTTGGAGGGTCATGGTTAGTTCAATATATTTTTTTATTTCTTTAATTAAACCAGAGACTAATACACGCTTCATAATTCCACTTAATAATTGTGTCAATTCTTTTTTATTATTCATTTATAAGTAGAATCAGACCGTGCAGGTATTAAAAATTTTAACACCTTTTAAAACGTTTTAAAAACAATTACATAAAAAACATTCAATAATCTCACAATGTTTCTACATAAAATGATTTAAACAATTAAATGAATTACAACCTCATCGTAAAATTAACTTATTAAATTAAAATTCAAATCACTGAAAAAAGAGCCAGATATTTGACGCAAGGCGCATAGCGACAAAGTAAAATTGGTGTCACTTGACGTCAGTAAAGCTATGCCTATGTCCTTTTAATAAAACTATACATTTGACATAAACCTAATAAAAACGACTGGCAGTATTCTCAGTAAGTTTTTATAATTTCTCTTATATCAAGCCATTGGGTATAATAGGTGGGATGAGTACTGCGCACGCGACGATCTTGTGTCTCTTTTATTTCTGCACTCCAAAATATTGAAAATGTATCGATGATATGCATAATAAGGATATTTGATCCTAATAGGTAAATGCATATGTATAATCTGGTCTCTAGCAATAATTATGATCCTACCTTGAGCAGAAAACACTCCATAACATGGCAGTTTTTCTATGAGTTTCTCAAATACTTCTATGCATTCCATTTGGTTCGCTGGATAAAGATCGTGTATAATTTGAGCATGTTCCTTTTTTAGCTGACACATTTCTGCTTGGTCGGCAATTACTCTGCAAAATTACAAATAGATTCTATACACCTAGAAATAAACAAAGTGGAATGTTCAGAGTTCAGGGTCGGTGTAACATTGACTTTAAAATACTGTAGAGTTCTGAAAGATATAATTTCCCAGACATGGAAAAATTATCCAAGGAAGGTCCAATTGGGACAACATAGAGATTACACAAATTAGAAGAAAATACATATTTTACGGCCTTAAAGAATAATCTTAACATTTTTAAAACCTCTAACCAATTAAGTTAATTTTCAAACTCAATCCTTACATGGTTTAATGATTCATTGTTATGCAGAACTTGGTCGCTCATAAGAAAATGATGAAATAAAATGGCAAGTATGTCTTTAAAGTGTTTAACTGGACAATAATTTTGAAGCCACAGTCCAAATCAGGCTTAAGGACTGCTTTGAGAAACTTAATATTATAATAAGGGGTTCTATCGTCAGCAAAACCCTGAGTGGGATCAATTATGAACGAGAGAAGGTCGTGGTTTATATACAACTTACTCTAAATCTGACTCACTCGAAAATTTATGATAAATATATTTTTGTTCTTTACGATCTGCCTTGTATACGGAGGTCGTATTTGGTGGAGGTACTTATCCGGTTACAAGGTATCCTCCAGTATATTAATTTGCCGCGCTGTAGTAAATACCGAAATCCCTCTATTGGGCTCCCCTACTATCAAAACTGTTAAGTACTGATTTTTTCATTACCTTGCAAACAACTGAAAGAAGTGAGAGAGGTCAATAATAAAATTTCATCGTGTCATATCTTTTCTTGGGAAACGGCTGCGTTTTTTGTTTTTAGCTCTCCGAAAAAGTGTCCGAGCATAGGAAATTCAAAAGAGTCCAGTTTTTCAATGACATCCAGACCAAAGGATTGATTATTATTTATTTAAAACAAAGAACATGTTATAACTGCTTGACTTAAATAAGAATTCGGATTTTGTAAGAAACAAAAGTAACTATTTATAGAGGGATGAAGATTTGGATTGGCAGCAAATTGTTAAGCACATATTTAGGCTTTTCTTTTTGATTTTAAACTAATTTGGTCTTTGAGGGTGGTTAGAAGTTTGCTAGATGACCTATGTTTTTATATTTGTCAAAATAATACTACTTACACCCCAGCTTCTGGCCCTTCACCTTCGACATATGGTTCAAGAAGGCCATAAATATCTCCGTATAATTTCTCTACTGTCCCAATTTTCGCATAGAATTCTTCTATTCTGTTCATTATTTTTGCATGTGTAAAATTTAGGTATATGGGTTGCGACCAGTCAATTAATATGTCTTCAGTTTCTAAAAGTTCTAGGTTATCTAATTGGTTGCATGGACAAAAGACGCTGAAGGATTCGTATATTTTATTATTTGGCTAAAACAAATTGATGAGCTTCAATATATTTTATTAAGATTGAACAATAATTATACAAAAGTAAAAAATAAAATAATGTCTTTAACTGGGTATTGTTCTCAAATTCTTTGCGATAATGCTATCATATCTTGAATATGTTTACAGTCACTTCTACCATACAGTTTTGAAGCGATTACAAATTGTTATAAGTTTTTAACAAAATGGGTGTTCTATCCGCCAAACATATCGTGCACTACCTTGCGGTCGTAACCACCAAAATCTTATGAAATAACACCTCTCGACTTTTTGTGTGGGGGTATTTAAAAGCCAGGGTATATACCAATAAACCACTAACAACTGAGGTTCTAAAGAACAACGGTAAAATGGTCAATGAAATTCAACCGACTCGTGTGAGACTGTAATCAAATACTGGATATCTCGAATTTACTCTACTCAACGAAGCCGTGGAAGGCATTGGCCTGTTAAACTGTTTCATACTTAAGCTGTTTTCATGTAATCGGGATTTGGATATTAAACTATTTTTTCATTTTGTTTCTTAAGTCTCTTAACATTTTTATATAATTCACTTCTTCAAAAGTTATTCGACGTTGAAGTTGAATCCAAAAGTAATTTCGACGTCGAATAATTTTTAAAGGTGTAAATTTATTGAAAAATGCTATGAGATCTCCTTCAGTGTTCCATTTTTGCAGAGTAAAGATCCTTGAAGATGGCTCGTGCAATCGATGGCGAAACGTCGGTAAAGAGAGATACCTTTTTGTAGCGGATCAAATATCATTTAAAAGTATGTATTGGATTTATTTAAATATTAGTATGTGTAGTATCTAGTAACAAAAACTCAAACAAAAGAAACAAAATTAAAGAAATAGTTCACTTTTCAAAGCCCGAATACATACACGGAAACGGTTATTTGACGACAATTTACGAAGAAAGCTTTTTATAGGGATTTTTTTAAGTATGTGTGTTGGTAAAATATTTCGGTATAACAATTTGCTAGTTTTGCATAAAAATCAAGATTGTTGTCAAAAACTGTTAATAATATTAAGGACTCAAACCTTCGCGATATATTTTTTGTCACCTTAAGCAAGCCTTAAACAATATTTTCGATATATTTTTAAAAAAGATAAGTCAATTATTTTGGCCCAGTTTAATGCATATGTTTGTGGATATTTAGTCTTTTAATTACCATGCTAAAAACTATCTTTCTTGAAAATTTTAGCCAATTTGACAAACTTTTTTGGTTTTGTGTATATACGATTTTTAACAAAAAAAATTGTTACCGTTTTTGTCATTCCGGGGAAGTGCAGTATCACAGCTTGCTCTGGCCAATTTTTCGGCACGTAGAAATGGAAGTCCCAAACCCTGTCTTTCAAATACGTCTGTAGGGTCTGATGAAACTAAAAAAAATCTCGGTAAGTACTAAGAACAATTATGGATACATACTGATCTTGGACACTGTTTTGAGTATAGACATATTGGCGCTAATCCAAAATGTTCAGTTTTTATTAATTTATAAGTGAGAAACCTAAGGAACTGAGGAGTGAATAGGGGTGCTGGGCGGGTTATGATTGTAAACATTTTTATACAGGGTGTTACAATTTCGATGCATAAGCATTGCTATCTCGGAAGAGATTTGGTTAAATTAAGGCGTTAGTTGGGCATCCTAATGCTGAATAATTGGGCGAAAATAAATTTTAAAAAATCAGGTTACTTCAGAAAATATCTGGAAAAACCCGAAAAATTTAATTATCCGTTTTATTTTTAAAATCCCTGTTACTGATTATTTTAAAAAACCAATAGAATTTTCTTAAGGCAAATATTTTTATTTTTTCGATACGACGTTTTTAGCTACATTATCCTGGTCCGTATTTAAAAAAATAAAATTAGAATGGAAGCCGTTCGCTACTAAAATCTCAAATCTTTCAAATGTTTGTTTTTTTGTTGTTGAAGCTAAAACTGGCGACTAATATTAGGAGGTGGCCCAGTGGAATATTTAGTATTTCATAATTTCAATGCGCAAAATACATTAGAGGGCTTCATTTAAAAATACTTAATAGTAAAATATCGAAGCTGTTTGCGAATTTATTGTAACCACGAGCTGAAACTGGCGACTTAAATTAGGAGGTGGTCGAGTGGAATATTTAATAGTTCATAAATTCAATGCGCAAAACTGTTGACTATGAAAATTGATCAAAGGGCTAAATTTAAAGATATTTAATATTAAGAAATTTACGCAAATTTATCGCAAATTTTCGTTACCTTGAAGCTGAAAGTGGCGACTAAAATTAGAAGATGGTCCTGTGGAATATGTAATATTTCATAACTTCAATGCACAAAATGTTTTAACTATCAAAATTTATCAGAGGATTTCATGTAGACATATTTAACAGTAGAAAATCAAAATATAAGCCATTTGCGAATTATTTGCAAATTTTTACCCCAAGGAAGCGTAGCAGGGTATTTAATAGCTCATAACTTTTTTGCCCAAAATTAATCAGAGAGTTTCATTTAAAAATATTTATTAGTAAGAAATTAAAATCGAAGCTGTTCGCTAATTTATTGCAAATTTTTGTTACCATGAAGCTAAAACTGGCGACTAAAATTAAGAGGTGGTCCAGTGGAATATTTAATAGTTCATAAATTCAATGCGCAAATTTTTTTACCTAGCAAAATTTAACAGAGGGCTTTATTTTATTATATGTAAAAGTAAAATATCAAAATCTAATTCATTCACGCATGCTTTTACAAATTTTTAGCCCGAACAAGCGCCGCGGGATATTTAATACCTTACAAGTATTTGCGCAAATTTTTTTGACTATCAAAGTTCATCAGTGAGCTTTATTCTTGCGCAAAATTGTTTGAGTATCAAAATTTATTAGCGGGCATAATTTAGAAATATTTAGTATTAAGAAATTAAAATCGAAGCCGTTCGCTACTCAAATCTCTCAAATTTTTGTTGCCACGAAGCTGAAAATGGCGACTAAAATTAGAAGATGGTATATTTAATAGCTCCTAACTTTAATTCCCAAATTTTTTGAGTGTCAAAACTTATTAGAAGGCATCATTTAGAAATATTTAAACGTAGAATATCAAAATTTAAGCCATTTGCGAACTATTTTGCAAATTTTTAGAGGAAGTGCCGCGGGATATTCAATAGTTTATAACTTTTATGCGCAAAATTTTTATCCATCAAAATTCATCAGATGGCTTTATTTAAAAATATATAATGCTAGGAAATAAAAATCAAAGCCGTTCGCAAATTTATTGCAGATTTTCGTTACCACGAAGCTGAAACTGGCGACGACAATTAGGATTTGGCCTAATAAAATATTTACTAGTTCATAACTTTAATTCGTAAAATGTATCCGAGGGCTTTATTTAAAAATATTTAAAAGTAGAAAATTATTATCTAATAATTTTGCAAATTCTTAGCCAGAGAAAGTACCTCGGGATATTTAATAGCTCATAAACTTTTTTGACTATCCAAAATCAAAGTGCTTCATTTAGACATATTCAAAAGTAAGAAATTAAATCTAATAAACAAGCCATAACTTCTAGAGTATTAGACATATAAAAATGAGACTTGATATTGTGAACACCCTGTATAGGGGGTATGTAAGTTTTAATAATTTTAATATTATTTAATAATTTAAAATAATGTCAAAGCTTAACCTCGAACCGGCAAGGTAAATTTCTAGGTCGAACGGGCAAGGTCGTAAACGTGCTAAGTCACCAAAAAACCGAGTTCAACTTTGTATATAAATACAGTTACCTAAGAATGCAGGGGGAAGTTAAGAAAAGAATTTAGAAAAATATTAGATAAGAAGTAGGTAGTAAAAGTGAAGTCAAGTATAAAGGTAAAGTTTTAGTTAAGCTCCCGTACGGGCTACCCCTAGTGGGGCTAAGCCCGTACTAAATTTAGTTAGTCAAATAGTTTCTGTAGTAATATTTAATAGTGAAAATAAAAAGAAAGTTTTATGGTCCACCAGTCTGATGGTCCCAAGAAGATAGTTTCATATGGTAGATTTGCTGCATTGACGTAAAATGGGTCCTAATGTATTCAAAATTATACGTCACAATATAAGTAAATGGTATGGAAAGAGGAGAGCTTTTGCACATTTTTCATTTTTAAATGTTTAAATTAAACACCCTGTATTTTTTACCATTTTTGTATTCCTGAGACAATTTTAAATAGGAATTTAATATTTTAAAGGGTTTTTACCCCTACTTCATTTTTTAAGAGCCATTTGTAGTATTGCATCTAGGTGGCTTTGATCCTTTATTTATAACCTTATTTTTAATCCGATTGCAAATAAATTTGAATCGTCAAAAAATCCTCTATTTAAAAAGTGCTTGTCTAAAAAGGGTTGCCATTTAAAAAATAAAAGTTAGATACAAAAATGTCAATTTGCCAAATTGTTTTATTGCTATATTTTATATAAGTCACTAAAACTTTGCGATTGTATTTTTCTAACATCACCTAGGGTCACTAGATTTATTTGCTTTCAATCATGGCCATCAAGAGGCAATTTTAAAAATGGCTCTTAAAATCAAGTAGACTTTAAAATTTTAAAATGTCACATTGTGACTTAGAATAATTGTCTCAGGAATCCAAAAATAATTAAAAATACAGGGTGTTTCGTTTAAAAAATCAAAATTGTTTTCCGGTTAAACCAGGAGTGACTGGTAAGTAAAAATTAAGTGAAAACTTTGCTCTTTTTATACTATTTACCTATTATACCAAGCCTTATTTTGGTATGTCCAATACTCTAGAAGTTATGGAGGCTTGACTAATAAATTAGGGGTTAGGCGGTATAAATAAAAACCCTTTACGTCGCAGATATCTTTGTAGGGCCTAACGAATACTAAAATGGAGACTAATCCAATTCTCACCCTACCATTTAAAGTTATCCATATAGCAGTGATAAAATTAGATAAGCAAACAAGGGACAGATTTTTTGTAAAAAATATTAAAAATCTATGCAGAAGGATTTTTCGCCATGTTGTACTCATGACAATTGAACAAAAAATTGCGGGATTTACAAAACAACAGAATTTGATTCACGTTTTAAACATGCACGTGACAATATTAACGAAGTTAAAATTTAATTGAGAACCAGGAGAAACGAAAATTAGTTTAAACACAATATTCTTAAAATTACTCGCAATAAAGTTTGATCCAATCTAATGAATTTTTTATCGTCGTAAATATTAACTTAATACAGCTATCTTCGTATTAATATGAATTAAAAAAACATTATACCAAGCTTTTACTTAAATGCACAAAAGAACTAAAGGAAGTATTTTCTTTAAAACTGTTATTATAAAAATATACCGCATTACCAAATTTATATGATATAGATGCTTGTCGCGAGATTTAAGTACTCCTGTTTACTCAGTTAAAAAAATTAAAAAATCTAAAAGCAATCAGATTAAGTTATTTATTTTATTTGTTTATCTTCTCAGACAAATCTCGCAACAAGCTTTAATATTATATAAATTGTGTAATGACGTTATATTTTTATGGTAAAAGTTTTAGAGCTTATTTTATTCTTTTTAGTGCATACAAAATAAAGCTAGTTTTTAAAATATTGATTTATTACTTTTAATTTATTTTTTACTTTTTAGTTATCGCTGAACAGGTTTCTCAGTCCGTTTATCTCATTTAAAGCATTATTGTTGCAAGGTATTTTGCTGGTTAGTTTTACACCCTCTATCTGCAATACGATTAGGCATTTAAATTACTTGATAATCCTATGCTGGAAAAGCATAAAAAATTTGGTCCGCCATATGGGATTAGTACTGACGTCCCGCTATTTTTTGACTTATATTTAGCAAGCCCTTCCATTTAGTACCCATATTGTATTCCGCCCTTTTAGGTGTTCCGCCATGTTGGAATTAAAATGATGTCCCTTTTCTTTTCGAGTTTCTTTTAGCAATTCCTTTTATTTGATACCCATATTGCAAAAGTACGTTGTAAAAGTGCGCCTACTTGGGTGATCCGCCATGTACGATTTAGAAAGATGTAACTTTTAGTACTCTTACCAAACCTTTTAGAAGAACAATTCTGCTCTTCAATAATATAATAAAAGTTATTATTGCTTTAAAAGAAATAAAATTATGAAATATTCAATATTAAGTTACTTACAATACAATAAAGGTTCATTAGCACTCGGTTGAAATCATTTTTATGCATCAAAATAAAATCTTAACAAGACGCCAGACGAGAACTGGGCCAATGTTTGCGTCTCAAAAATGTGGTAAATAGTTTACCAAAAATCTGGTAAACAGTTTACCTAAAAACTTATAAACTTGTTAGAAAACTGAAAAAATTAAAAATGAAATGTCTGATGGACATTTTAGAGTTTGACACTACTTTTGAAAAAATTAACTGGTAAAGATACACCTATTAGGTATCTTAACCAGATAAAAAGAATAGTAAAAATGTTTAGCCATATAATAAAGTATTTTATGTTTTATTTGTTTTCTGGGAGATTAAATTTAAACAAAATATTATTTGGCTTTTCTCAGAATAAAATTTAAAAGTTTATTTAATATTTTAAGAAAATTAAAACTTGAATTGTTCTTCATAATGTATAAAAGTTTTAATTTTCTTAAAATATTAAATAAACTTTTAGAGGCCTTTTATTCTGGAAAAGCCAAATAATATTTTGTTTACTAATCTCCCAGAAAACAAATAAAAACCCCAAAATAACTAAGTCCGCCATCTTGCGTGTTTCGCCATGTTGGATTAAGAATGATGTCACTTTATTTTTTCGAGTTTCTTTTGGCAGTTCGTTTCATTTGATACCCAAATTGTGGATGTGCATTAAAAAGAACTAGTCCGCCATCTAAGGGTTTTCACCATGTTGTATTTAGAATTACGTCACACAGCTTTTTATGCATTGTCATCCAAACTAAACGTGTATACCAAAGTAGCTTTTCAGTGACGAAAATTTTTGTGGGTCACGCTTCAGGGCTTGAAGCTCTTTATCTGCTATAAAAGTTAGTAACTGGAACGCATCCCTACACAAGGAAAGCGAGATTCCACTCGAACATACATACATACATATATACCTTGCAAGTTAAATAAAAGCTTTTAATAAAAGCAAAGCTTTGCTTGTATATTAGTGTGATGTTTATTGGAAATCCCTGCAATTAGAAAACATTTAACACATCATTTGCATAGAAACAACCATTTTTTCCAATTTTCCCATCCAGATTCCTGGCAAAAACTAATTAAAGTCTACTAAATGAACAGGCAGACTGTCGCCACAAATATTTCTGCTTGTACAACTTTTCTGGCTTCCGTGATTAAAAACAGTTTTGCTGGTTATTTAACGAAATAGTGGCACGTTTACAGGCGATATTTTATTCAAATTTTATTTTAAGTTGCTGTAAATAAATTACCAGGAATTATAAATGGTCTTAAAATTAGGTGGCTAATATTGTATTAATTATTTCTTTTATAAATTATTTTTAACCTTATAGAATGGATGGTATTAGCTTGTTAAATAAATCATTTTATTAGAGTTTCCGGTAATATTTTAAGCAAAATTGCATTTGCAATTTAGTTAAGTATGACCCAAAAAGACACTTCTTTATGAATACTTTCAAAATTAAAAACAACTATGCCTACATTTCAAAACTAAAAAGTGTAATATGCCAGACCTTAATGTACTAGCAAATAAATACTGGGATAAATCTGGTTTAAACTAATTAAAATGAAAACAATATTTGAGAAATAGTACAGTTTAAGAATTCTTAATATTCATAGTTAAAAATAAAACATTTCAATTTATAGTCTAAAATTAAAACGTTGTAAAAGACAATTTTTAATCTAAATTACAATTTTGTAAATTCCTTTATTCCTTCTGACGTGCAATTAATTTCTACAAAATTTATTTCTTCTCATTTAGCCATTTCTGCGTATTAAACGTAACTTCCACAAGTCATTTAATAAGAAGTGAAAAACTAGAAATGCAGCAACAGTCTAACATTAGGGATTTTTGTTTTCAGATACATTGTGAATTATACTGGCTGTCCCAAATCTATTTTTATTTTTGTAACGCGTTTTTGTTACTTCTTAAAGTTTTATCATACTATATATTTAATATGTTTTATTGCAAGTCTTGATTTCTTAACTAACTCTTTTTTTCTGATTTGGTATGGAATTTTTAAAATGTCAATTAAATAACCTTCAAAAGAAGATATTGCTTAACCCCTTAACCTTAAGATTTAAGATGTTGCTGACACCACCTTTAGAGAGTTAGTACAATTTATTTAAAAACAAGCATATAAAGTGTTTCCCTAAGATACGAAGTTTAAGTCTTTTACATTTTTTAGATTTTTCATAGGGGCTAACATATTAAGGGTGATACCTTTTAAATTGACACACTGTATACAATACTAGAATTAACAAATTGTTTTAGAAAACAAAAGTTTAGTAAAAATTGACTAATAATAAGAGGTAATTGAAAAAATAAATACTTGTATTTCTTTTGTCTAGGGAAGGTTAACCATTATTTGTATTGTAATTTGGTAAGGTATGATATACATCTATTTAACAATTTGCATATACATATAGAGTTAGGATACACAATATTTAAATTTATCGATTTTAAATTAACACCCCCAAAAGTAAAACTGACTTTAGACTTCCAAATAGATTTTTAAAGGACATTTAGTCACAAGCTTGTTGCTTTGTAATATTTCTGTAATTTACTGCTACATAAAGAATATGATAAATATTATCATATTAAGGGTGGTACCTTTTTTAATTGACATATTGTATACATAACTAGAATTAATAACCTACTTTAGAAAATACAAAAGTTTAAAAAAGATTGAGTAATAATCAGACATAATTTTAAAACAAAAAATTGTGTAGGGAGGACAAACCATGATTAGTAATATTATTTGGTAAAGTATGACTCACATCTATTTGAGACTTTTATATAAAGAATTACGACACACATTTTATTTTAATTTATTGATTTATTAATAACACCACCAAAAGTAAAACAAGAGTTTAACAAGTATTAGGTTTTTGGCGCTTCATTAAGAATTAAATACTTTACATCACAATATTTTCACATACAGTGTCCAGAAAGTCTTAAAACTCTCAAAGGTCTCAATCAGTTTTGAACCAAATTGGACGAAATTCGGTACTCCAGGGTAAAACAAAACTCTGAATTCAGTGTTGATATCGGCTATATTGCCAGATTTTCAGTTTCGCATAAATCAATTTAAGGTTTTTAAATTTAAATGAGATACCTAATTTTTTATTTTATTACTGGATACCAGCTGTTTTTAATTATACGATGGTATAGAAGTTTAATTTTTCTCTTTAAGTATAAATAGCAGAAAAAATGTTTAATTTAGTAAAAATAATAGGTCAGTATAATTGTATCAGTATAAAGTGCGTAGGTATTGCCCACCCGTTTATACCTTGCAACTTTCAAAGTGTCTCGTCAGTTTTGACATAAGAAATACCTAGTTTAATTTGATTTTTGAATATAAAAATGATCCGTTTAAATGAAAATACACATATAGTGTAGGATTTTTCTGTTTATAATTTTGTACGTCTTTTAAAGTTTGTTTATAATGGGTGTTATTATTTATTTTACCTAGGAATTCGATTTATGTCAGAAGTGTCAAGCTACCAGTTTAAAATTTGCAAGGTATAAACGGTAATACCTACGCACTTTATACCTATTAGTTTTACTAAATTATTTTTTTTCTAATAAGCTAATAATACTTAAAGAGAAAACTTGTACTTTCATACCATTGTATAGCAAAAACAGCAGGAATCCAATAAATAAATAAAATAATAGGTATCCTATTTAAAAACTTGAATTAATTTCTGCCGAACTGAAAATCTAGGAACATCGCCGATATCAACACTAAATTCAGAGTATGGTTTTACCCTGTACCAAATTTCGCCGAATTTGGTTCAAAACTCTTTAAGATATTTGAGCGTTTTTAGACTTTTTGGACATACTGTATACTGCCAACAGTTATTTGATAGATATTTTGTATGTAATATTATTACTTTTTATGTACAATTTCTTTGTAAAACTTTGCCGTAATCGTATAAGCCTAAAACTTATTTTTTTAAGAAGAGCATTTTACAGATAGATAATAAATATATAAAAAAATAAACCGACTTTAAAAGGATAAATAAAACTCACTAAAAATTAAAAAAAATAAATGAATAAAAAAAATAGAAAAATGAAGTCGGGTAATACCATTCTGCTAAACTATTAAATGCTATTAACTAAATACACACAAGACTTTTATACTTTAAGACCATATATGTTAATACCCGACTTTATTTTTTTAATTCATTATTTTTAAAGTCAGCTTTATTTATTTTTTAAAGTCGGTTTAATAAAAAAAGATATATTTATTTTACTTTTTTAGTTTTTCATTATTACCATTTAATCGGTGACCATTCACTAAAAGAACAGTATTAGTACCTTTTTCTTTCACGTAAACTCTTCGCACAAAATGGCATACTACCCCAAATAGGTATAAGTTGGGTATAAACGAAAACACCTGACCCACAAAAATAAAATACACAAAAAAAGATGAACTATTAGCTAAATGACAACGGCCTAACAAATAAAAATATTTTGAAGTTACTACCTTGATTGTTCAAACATCCCAGCATAGGTAGCATATATCTACTAGAGGCAGCTTTGCCTGAAAAATAAGTCTAGAACGGTTGTCTTTCGCGATACCGACTGGGTTTTATAGGACCAACGTGGAATTCACCCTTTTGAATAAAAAAAAGAAATAAATAAAATCGGTCCACAATTAACGAAGTAATCGGTGTACATACATAAGAAAAACATAGGTATCGAACTTATAACCTCCTCCTTTATTGAAGTCGGCAAATGCATTTAACATTGATAGAACCTAAATATTTAAATATATTGAATCAAATCACCTCAGTAGCAGTGCGCCTACATTTTACGATCAATCGTAAACTAAAGTCATGACATTTTTATAGGAATTGCTTTTTTATTTATTTTATACTTTTTTAATTAAAAGTTCAGAAATCACATTCAAAATTATTTTTTTGTAATTTATTTTTATAAATAATAATTACTGCAAGAACTACGACATTAATGTGACTTTAATAATTCGAAAACCTAATTGTTCAGATATCTCTTTTAATGTATTTTTTTATCATGGTTACGTTCATAAATCATTACAAAGTACACATTTCTTACATTTCTGTTACAGAGGTCGTTCCTAAATGTATTATTTATTACACTGCTTTCTGTCTTACAGCGTTCAAAAATAGTCTGGAAATGTAACTCTGTATTACATTCCTTACCGTGCTCACAAGCGCGGTAACAATTTAACGATTTTGCGCATTTCATATTTGTCTTTTAAAGGAATAGGAAACAAACGAAATATTTATAATTTTTAGATTTAAAAGTTTTTAAAAAGAAACAAAACATATTTTGCTGATGCTACTATGGTTCTCAGAACAACTTTGTTCATGTTGAGGCTCTTTTTATTTAGCTACTAATTTTTCTCCAAACCACAAAATACCTACAAACTTTTTCAAATTTAAAATAAGAATATGTTTATGCAAACACCAACATACAGGTTTTTTTTTAAATAGTATTGCATTAAAAGTATTGAGTTTGTTTATAAATTTATTTATAGTATATTAAAATTGTAATTTATTTTAGTTTATAAATAAATAAATAAACATCTTTAATTATTTTCCGTTACATGCCAGGTTACAAGGGACATTGATATTTCATTTCCTGAGTAGCGTTCAAAAATTGCTTTTACAATGTAATACATTTCAAATATCATTTTGATTTCATTACAGAGTACAAGGATTACTTTACATTTTATTTGTGAACGCACTCCAGGAGTGTAATTTGTCCGACCAAAAGCGGTTTTCCGGCAAAAACGTCATGTTCGGCCGTTGCTTTATTTTCGGCCGAAACCGAAACTCACGTGGTCAAGTATAAAACACCTTAAAATACCGAAACTTGGGGCGTTTTGCCCATTATTCTGCACTAATTAGGGACCTGAAATTTAAAGAAAGAAAACTGTATAATTATTATGTTTTAATCATTCATTTTAAAACATATTATTTTAAGATAGCGTTGCCGCGAGAAACGAAGTTAGGCGAGCGCGCACGACAACTTCCGAAATCAGTTTCGGTTTCGGCAAAGACTTCGGCCAATTTTGGCCAAAACCGAAACTGCCGCCGATACCTTGATTTTTTGGCAAAAATTGGCCGAAACCGACATTGCGGTCGGATACTAGAAATTTGATTATACGTATTAAATTAGTCTTTGATTACTTTTTATTGTAACGATATATTGTTATCACTTTGTAATATACGAGGTATAAGTGAATAAATAAATTTCACATAATTCAGACATGCTTTCAGTTAATCAAACAGGGACAGAGAAAGGGAGAGTTATTCAGATCTAACCACAAAACAATCGTATAAAATTATATTAATGTATATTTTCTAAGAGTTGTAAGAATTTATGAAATACTAAATAAGTTTATAAAATAAAACTAAGATACACTAATTAAACCTAAGTGTCTTTTTTTGTTGTTGTAATAAAATAGCTGAAGCAGCATTACCGACAAGTAATCTATTTACTTTAAAATTAATGGTTTATAGCAGGAAATTAATCGTATTTATGCGAAATTTGGTTACAGGTTATCGCTGAAATCTTTTATTCTAAAATAGTTTATTAAACAAAATTTCCTTAGTAAATGTGTTAAATTAAAAATTTAAGTTAATATAGGTTATAAGAATATTATTAATAAAAAATGTAAGTATTTTGTAGCGGCTCGATATTTATCTAAGAGATACAGAGTGGCCGAATTTTCCGAAGAAGTCAAATATTTTTGATGTTTAACGAGATATGACATTTTTTTCATAATATTTTTGGGGTTTCCAAATGTGCATTTTTAAAAAATTTGTTGTATAAAGCGCGTCGCAAAAAAAGTAATGGCTAAAGTTAGTTTTTTAAAATGTGACCCCTATTTTCTTTACAGAATCGAATTTAACATAAAATATTGCATATGGTACAGGGTTATTTATTTTAAAGTAAACAGGGTCTTCTTTTTAAACTTCCCTGTTTACTTTAAATTGAATAACTCTGTACACTATTTTATTTTGACACTAGACCAGATGTTGCCACGCCATACCGTTATTTGAGAAATACCTCGTGTTCACTACCAAACAGGGTACCATCAGCTTATGGGAATCTTCGTTCACAGCGCTTAGCGCTTAGCCCCAGAAGAAAGAAATCCATCAATTTAGCGTAAATCTTTACTTGATCCCCGAAGGTAAAAACGCCGGTACAGTTCCTTTAACCGCCACTCCGGGGGAACTATGTAATTCCTTACGCGACGTCCGTACTGTTCGAAGGTCGAACAAAGAGTCCTTATAGTTTACTAAACCTTTCCTTAAAAATAGAATACATATTGAAAAATTAGTAAAAACCAAATACTAATTTAATATTAATAATACTTAGCAACGAGTTTCGACCCACTAAGGACAAGAGAATAAATTCCTATAAAAAATCCACTACAGGGTATTTTCTATGGCGTGGTCAATCTCTTAAACTTTGTAATGTGAAATCTCAATTATTTTTTTTAATATACTGTATCAATTTTTGGATTTTATAAAAAGGTAAGTTTTGGAGACAAACCAATGATGAAAATAAACTTGGGTCTCGGACAACCATAGTAATTTATTTGGACAGCCAGGCAGCCATCAGGGCGATCAGTTCATGCAAAATTAGCTCTAACCTGGTGCAGAACTGCGTAGTTTCCCTGGAAGAGGTGGGTGCGTCCAACAAGCTAACTATTGCCTGGGTACCAGGACACAAGGGCCACGAAGGCAATGAGGAAGCTGATAAATTGGCAAAGGAGGGGTCTGGCAGGACAATGGTAGGTCCCGAGCCCTACTCAGGTATTCCGTCATGCCAAGTAAGGTTATCTATTAGATCATGGATCATGAGGGAATCCCAAAACTGGTGGATAAGAACACCAGGACAGCGTCAAGCGAAAATATTCATTAAGGCATACTCGCCAGAGTTTACGAAAAACCTTCTGAATAACAACTGGAAGGCGGTAACAATAATAGTGGGTCAACTAACAGGTCATTGCAGACTAAATAAACACCTGGGAACTATGGGCCCGGCAGAAGAGAACCTATGCAGATTCTGTCAGAAAGGAAAAAGAAACCGCCCTTATGCTTGGGTGAGGAAAAACCTAAAGCGGTAGGATTTACCAAAGATCCAGTTTCAGGCTTGTGGAGTCTGATTAAAATGACCGACTTGGATAGCATGCTCTAACATAATATGGATACACAATAAACCTGAGCAGGTTGCAGTGTTAGAGGATATACAATCCACCTCCAGGAAATTCTAAGGTAAGTTATTCAGCAAGAAATAGAATATAGAAGAATTTTGAATATAATTTATGAAATATTTTTTTCTTGTCATGGCATGCTTGATTAAAGAAATTTAAAAATTCAATTGTTATTTTAAGGAATTCTGGTAAAGAACTTTATTTTGCCAATAACTTTGAAACAAATAAGGGTATTGATGTGGGGTTTTGGGATTTTTTATCGCAAAATATCGGTTTTAATACAATTATTGAAGCATTTCATTTAAATGCTAAAAAAATTCTTAAACTTGCCAAATAGTGCACTCTAGCGGGAACATCAAAAGACATAATGTACATGGTTAGCTTTTTTTCTAATTATTAAGGCTTCCGTTTTGGAATAGGATTTAATTTGCTAAATTCTGTGAAGAGAAACTACAGTTATAGATATTTTAATTAGTAAAACTTCTCTCCTTCCTAGGACCCTTATTTTACGCCCTATAATAAAAAGTGTAGAATCAAAAAGATTTTTTGGTATTACTCTGGCCTACAACCTATATTAGGTTATTTTCAAGAAAAATGCAGTTTTTATACGACCATGACTCGTTTTCTGATGGTAAAGTTACGAACTTGAAAATATTTTCCAGCAATTTTCTATGATCTATTTCTTTAAGATAATTTTTTTCTACTATCGTACGACCATTGTTTCCTGAGGTATGCTATCTATCCATGAAAAATGTAATAATTTATATCGCATTCCCGATTATGATGTTAATGGTACTAACCAAAACTTGTTAGACCAGGGTGGATAATTTTTGGAACTAACAGAAAAAAATATAGTAGAGTAAAACTCATTATAAATGGTAGAAATATAACAAAAATTAAAGGAAAAATAAATTACTGGCGATTTGAGGTCGTACATGTACATTAGCACGGTAAATTTTTTTCAGAAAATGGATTTCCATAGGACTAGTAGTTTTTCCGGAAATCGACAAAATCCGTTTTTTACCTCTAAAACACCATCCCTTCCACTTCTCGACTTTAAAACGCCCGTAATTTATTTTTTCTTTCATTTTTGTTATGTTTGCTACATTTTTTAATGGGTTTCAACCTACTATAATTTTATTTTGGTTTAAAAAATTATAAACCCTGGTCTATTAATGATTTAAAAAAATAGATCCCACTTTTTGGCATTTTCTGAGAACATTTACCACTGTAATGTACATTTTATTAAAACCATTAGTAAATAGAGATTTTATGGAACAAAAAGACCACCGACTTTTTAAAAATGCCGATATTGTGACGCCTGAATTTTCGATTAAAAATAAGGGTAATTTTTGGATTATTAAGTCCAAATAATGTGAAAAAATAAATAATTTATTTTTGTAAAAGATAAAACTAAAAAAAACAAAAAACTTGGTTATTTAAATTTTTCACATAAATTGTGAGGTTATGTAAAGAAAGCGTAAATACAAAAGTTTTAGATTTTTTATTGCCTACAACTTTGCCAATTTTCTAAAGGACTTAGTTGAGCCGAAAATCTAGAAAACCCGTATTTTACACTTAAACCCCTTCTCCCTCTTTCCCTCCCCGACCTTAAATCGCCCGTAATTTATTTTTCCTTTAATATTTGTCATATTCTCTACCTTTTTCAATGAGTTATATCCTACTATATTTTTTAACTTCTACCTCTTTTAAAGGCTTCGGCACTGGTCTCTGTGTGCTGGCCCTTTCTTCAAATATTTTACATTTATGTTAAACAGCTGTAAAGGCCGCCTTAAAAATATTCTGTATTTTTTATAATTAGTTTAAAAAATATTTAGGGATACTTTTTTAAGAACTTTTTGTTATTAAATAGTTATAGGCCAAATTTTAAACAAAGGGACATGTAGTATATTTTTAAAAAATTCTTAATGGGGTAAATGTAAACAATTTACACTGTAAGATCACACAGGGATCCCCCAAAAATTTTATGTGCCTTTTTTTTGTAAATTTAAGTTATCCTGATGAAGTCCACAATCGTGGGCGAAAGCTTAATAGAACAAATAAGATAGTTTGAAACTCAGCATGAGAGACCTTTACTGCTTCCTCTATTTTGGTAATTTTTGGCGGATCCCTTACAGTGTAAATTGTATATTTTAACTTTACTCTGTATCGTTTGTTTCGGAATATAATATAATTTAAATTTTACTTGTTACAAACTTACTAGAAACTTTAAAATAATAATTCACATACAATTTTCATAAATTATAACTACCGCTACTTGCATGGACTTAAAAACCCATAATCCTGTAAACCTTTTTAAAGTTGCATGTTTAACTACCGGTGTTTAGAAATAAAGTTAGAAAACACGGGATTTCGATGCGATATCGCGGTGCCATACAGTTATAGAAGGTTAAGGTCACAAAAGGAATGAAGATGTAGCAACAGTCTTGACATTGTGATTTGCGTGTTTCCAGAAAGCTTTTATGACACTTTTTGTCTAATGTAAACTATAACTTGATGGAACGCGTCGAATTTCGACGTAGTTTATATAGTTATACAGTGTGTCCAACATTTGTAGGGAATGTATTGGGATGTTGGAAACTATAAGAGATAGAAAGATGGTTAAATGGGGAAAGTTGTGGGTCATTTAATGGGTAATCTAATTCCGTTTTGATGACGGCTATATCTTATTTGGTTTTTGAGTTATTTTGAAAAAACTGACAATGTACATTTTAGAAAAAGTGTATAATTTTTTTTTATTTCAAGTTTTCTGTTAAATCATTATTAGGGAAACTTTTTAAAAGCAATGCATTTCTGTATTCAGATATTAATTTCGACATTTCTGGTTTTGAGATACCATCACCAACTTTCGTTTTTCTTATGGCGGCCTTTTTGTTTTTTTTGCATATTTTGAAAAACGTTTTTTTCCCTTTAAAATAATGTATAAAACTTTCTAGGTATTTTTGAATTTTATGTTAAAAATCGTCATAATTAATTTTTTGTCCGAGTTGGCCATGACTCCGGAAGCCTATTTTATTGAAAAAAAAAATAGTAATTTTGTTGTGAATCTATATTGCTATATTAGCTTCTTTCATCTTTTCATTTTCTTGTAATAACAAAAATCACCAAAAAAACATATTTGACATATGGATTGTCAATTCTTTTGAAACGAAGGTTTTGATTTTTTTTAGTGACATTTGTGACGCCATAACACAAAATAATTTCGACGCGAAAATAGAATAATTTAAAATTATTTAAAATAATATCACGCGAAAAACATGGTTCTCATTTCATAAAATAAATATAATAATATTAAAGAGAAAATAACATTTAAGGAGCTTCAAATGAAAAAGCAGTTTTTAGAATATCTTACAACTTTTATTGCTCGTTTTTCGTTCTTTAATCGAAATATGTAAATAATAATATATTTATAATATAATATGTTTTAAAAACGAAACTTTTAGGCAGAAATAATAAAATGCGAAGTAAAAATTCTGAAACACTTTAAAATTATGTTTTATTGAAAACTGCGTTTTGATTTAGAGCTTCTCATTTATTTTTCGAAGTTGTCAAAAAGCCTATTAATTAATTTGGAATGGCTTTAAATAAAAAAATTTCCATATTGATATGATATTTTGTTGTAAAGTTAATGTTATTTATATCGATACTGCGTAATCAAAAGATTACGCTATTTATGATGTAAGTGCACTTTTGTTTTTTACCGTTAACGGTAAACGTTAAAGTGATAACAAAACGTTAAAGTGATAAAGCAACACTACATGTCGTGTTTTAATGTGTTACTCGCAAAAAAAAAAACTTATATTTAAGGGGTTCAGTGGAAAAGTGATACAAGTAACATTTTGTTAAAATGCAGCAATATTATATTCATATTTAAATTTTATGTATATTAATATTTTTTCAAATTTATTTTTATTTACTTTTACTATATTTTATATTTTTAGGATTTTATTATTAACAACTTTTGCCTTATGTGGCAGCGTATGGTAAACCATTAACACTTGAGTTTGTTAGATTGCTTACCTTTAAAGAGTCGGGTAAAAGTGACCTAGAAATTCGATAATTTCTGGAAGCTCTGATTCGTCGACCAATCTAAAATTTTTCCCTTCCGATAGAACTTCTTCCATTGCTAAAATAAAATAAAGCAATGTTTAATTTAAAATAATTTTGATGTTAATGAATTTAAGAGTCGTGAAGCGAGTAACCAAAATTTACAACATAATTATTTTTATTTTATAAAAATTATAAAGAAAGCAAAAAAGTAAAATTTTGTATTTTTAGTGTCCCTCTCTCTCTTCTTTAATAATTAAAACTTCAGCTGAATAAGATTGAAAAACAAAAATACTATATTTTAGAGTGAAATTGACATATGGTTATTTCAAAATGGCTGCTAAGCGCTATCTGAAAAACAAAAATTTAATGAAAAGAGTGGTCTTTTGGCACATTATTTTAAAGCTTCGATGAGTACGTTATATATATTTTCTAATTTTTTTTATACGTAAAAATCTTTTAATGGCGATAATGAGGCGGTAGTGGTGAGTAGGACAAAAAGTTTTTTTTTTTTTAAATAAAACTCTCTGTATATTAAATAGCCATTAAAAATCTCTTTAAGACCTTTCAGAACATATCCCATTATTAAAATTTAACTTTAATATTTTTGGAAATGGCCATCTAAATAGGGTATTTTGGTAATTATAAAAGTATCGTCATTTTGTAGTAGGTAAAGGTTTTTACTTTATATTTCAGGGTTATAAAGTACTCATTAGGAGCTTTAAAATAATGTGCCACAAGACTCTTTTTCTATTTAATACTTTTTCCAAAATGGCGCCCAGCAACCATCTTAAAATTTTTATCTGTGAATTTTAGTCTAAAACATACATAGTATTTTCGAAACAATTATTTATATAGGATTTTACTTTTTGCCGATAATACACAGTGTCCGAAATGGTGAGGTCAAAGATGATAGGGTGATAAGGCCAAAATAAGGTTAGTACTTCATATAAAAAAGTTCTATCGCGTTCCTTAGGGAGTTATTAACCTTCAAAGTTAGAATAAAAAACATGTATTTCATTTATAACTCTTGAAAGGGTGCCACAATAATAATAATAATATTTGGGCATTTAAATAAGCTAATGATTGCGCAGTAAGTCATAATTCTACAGGGTGAGACGATTTTTTTTCGTTTACTGTATTTACTTTTAACAGAGGAGAGAAATTTGACATTTTGGTTTGACCGTTTAATTTCTTCATCATTTTTGTACAAAAAAGGTATACCCTATTTAAATCGATATCTTGGACCGTTTTTTAAAAATCGCATTTAAATCCAGACATACCAACATTTTGTATGTAATAAAAAATTCAACTTTTTGAGAAAATTATTAAAATATGTTAAAATTAAAAAAAATAGTCTTTATTTGTATTAGCATACCACATGTTAATAATTTTCTTAAAAACTGATTTTATTTTTTATTGCATACAAAGTGCTGGTATGTCTGGATTTAAAATGCGATTTTATGAAAAACGGTTCAAGATATCGATTAAAATAGGATATACCTTTTTTCTACAAAAATGATGAAGAAATGAAGTGGTGTAACTAAAATTTTAAATTTTTCACCTCTGTAAAAATACATTCAATAAACCAAAAAAATTTGCCTTACCCTGTAAAATTATGACTTACTGTGCAATCATTTGATTATGGAAAAAGCATTGGTATTAGGTAATTTAAATGCCCACATATCAATATTATTGTGGCAGCCGTGCAAAAGTTAAAAATGAAATACATTTTTTTAATTCTAATCTTAGAATGTCGATAACTCACTAAGGAGGCGCTCATAGAATCTGTTTTTATATGAAGTACTAATATTATTTTAGCTTACTCTATCACCCCTATCATTTTTGACCTTACCTTTCTGGACACCCTGTATATTTTTATAAGATGACTCTTCTGCTGCCATTTTTTTATTTCTTTATCGATACTGACGTAACTTGGCAGGGTTAGACTAACGAAATGTAATTTTTATGTGGAAATGATATGCTTTTACGGCTTTCGGTTTTTACCGGAAATTTAAAAAACATTTTTATTTTGGATTTTAAAGACCATTTTACGTTTTTTTATCTTCGGACAAACCACGAAGACTAAAAGCCCAAATACTTTAACGGGTACCGTGGGTGTCTTAAGCGAGGTAAGCAGGGAGTTTGTTGACACAGGACTTGAATACTCTGAACATTTGGGGGGGAAGAAAAGACCTCCGCGGGCAGCAGGTTCCACATTCACAGAAACTCTAGAGAGACAAAGAACGCACACAGTGGGCAGTTCGGGCCCGTCCAGTTGGACCGTATAGGGATGCATACGCGCGGAACCACGAGTTTCTCTGTTGGGAACCGTGAGTGGAGGAACCATACTGGACAATCCTTCAGAGCGAGAAGCCTTGGAGGTACTACTATAAAAAAGCGACAAGATCCCCCACAGCCCGACGATGGGTAAGAAGGAAGTCTTTCTGTAAGTAAAGTGATCATTGATACGAGACGTAATAGATCCTCTTTGAATAGAATCCAGAAAGCTTAGGGTTGCGGGGAAGCCATGCCCCGGGATAGCGAGAACAATACTCCAAGGGAGGTCGGATTTGGGATACATATAAAGTGTATAAATTAGAAGGGGAAGGGGAAAGAAGGGGGAAAACGTCGAAACCAAATATTTTTAGGGTTGGTGTTAAGATACTTTTTTTTTAATAGCAAATTTAATTTAAAATATTTTTAAAATTTTAGAAGAAAAAAATGAATTTTAGGAGAAACCAACCTTTTTATCTTTAAACTTTAAAAGTTACGAAAGCAATTGTTCTTTCTACAACCAATTCTATGTAGTTGCTGCAATGTACGCCATTCAGTATAAAAAAATTATTTTGTCTACATAACAAATGCTTTTTTAATAAAAATAAAGTAATGTCTTGAAGTGTTTGACATTGTTAGATTACGATTGGCTTAAAAACTGCATTTAGAAACAATATAAAAGTGATATCGTCTTATTTTAGTTGTTGGGTTAGAGCAAAAAAACTAAAATATAAAGTTTTGAATCCTTTATTAAAACGTTTAATAAGATAAAATTCATTTCGTATTTTCTGAAAGTAAGTAAATGATAAGGAGTTATTTTAGAATAATTATGAAACATGATAAACTATTTTATTTAAAAGTAAACTTTGACCAACATTTTTTTAAACGGTGCCCTATTTAAAAATTAAAATTTATGGTTATTTCTGATGAAACCGGCAGATGAGAAAGCTTATTATATACGCATAAAAATAACTATTCATTAGTCTAACAACCCCAACATAGTTCCGTCAGTATCGATAAAAAATTAAAAATTACAGCTCGAAAGTAATATCGTGGGCACCTAGTATGTATGTATACTTTAATACTGCTACAAGTTTATCCATGGACAATTAGCATAAAGTCTACTTTGAATTAGATAAGCCCGCTAATTCAACAAAACGCCGCATTTTTTAAAGGGCAAAGCTCATAGCTGGGAAAAATTTAATATCCGTTTATTAAAAAGGTCTAAGGGTTAGACTCGATCTGATGTTAATAAAAATTAAAAGGGTATTTAAACATTTGTACTTTACAATTGACTTTTTATCTTTAATTTTCTTAGTAATAAAAAAAGCAATTAAATTACCCTTCTCTTTTGATAACATACGTGGTTCCCGGGAAATCGTTAAAGCATGGTTTAATATCGATTATTGTTTTGATTAAAAACGAGTATTTTTTATTATAAATATCTCGAAAAATTTAGGTTATAGGAAATGTTCGGGTTGGTTATTGTTTTGTGTTTGTCCCTCTTTTTATTTCTCTAGATATTCCACACCCCAAGGTGTGTTTAAGTATTTTTTACATCAGTTGGTTTAGGTATAAAGAATTTGTCTAGTCAATGACGTTTTCTACTTATAAAGCTCTGGACACACATAATCGCAACGAGCCCGCAGCCGTGCATCTCGCTGATGAAATGTAGGGGGATGCGGTGCAAAAACTTTTGTATTTATTTAGTTGTAACAATATGAATCTGTCATATTACGCTTTAAATTACAACTGATCGTAAAATAAGCCTTTACAAATAAGGTAACACGTTTTACCTATACTACACTCAAAGTTTGGATAAAAAGGAACAGAGATAAGTAGGAAAATCAAATCTGTTTTATTTAAATAAGGAGATATGTACAGTTGTGTGCATAAAAAGTCGTACAAGGTTTGCATGGTGTAAACCTACCTATGATGTTCGAGATTTCATTAAAAGTAGAACACGTATACATTCAGAACTTTTGTAATTTTTCCGAGATGCGTAGTCGAGTCTTGTACAACAATAAAATTATTTTTCAGACTGCTACAGGGCTTAGGACTATTTCATATATAATTAGTTTAGAATTTTTGTTTTAAGTAAAAACGATGATTTTTTAAATAAGTTATTTTCGCTTATGCCGCTGTTTTTTTTGTATACCCTTTCTCCTGAGAAGTATTTTATCCTAATATTTTAAAGTAAAATAGTTTCTGACCCTATTATTACGAAAAACACATGCGACGTTTTTCTCTCAAAATGTCCAAAAAATTATTTATTTTTAAAATAAAAATGAAATATTTTTAATACATAATAAATCAAGTCAATGAAAACATAAAGCTATATCAGTATTTCATCATAGCACCATTATTTTTTATTAATTTATTTAGTCTAGTTTTTATCGAAGTATAAAGATTTCTTATGAGATCGGGATTATTGGCTAGTTTCTCCCAGGTTTCTTCAATAAAGTTTCCTAGCTCATCCCTTGTGTTTGGTTTGAATTTAACTCTGTAGATCTTTTTAGTCATAAGACCTCAAACATTTTCCAAAATGTTAATGTCGGGACCTTTGCGGGCCACATTATTGCCGTTTAAACCATTCTGTTATGATTGCTGCATTGTGGACCGGGCAATTATCTTGTTGGTATATAAAATTTTGAACGGGAAATAGTTCTGAAACACTAGGTAACATGATATTTTCCAAAATATTCCTGTACGTAATAGCGTTAAATCTTTCGCGCGTCCAGCACGCGCCCAATCCATGAGAGTTTAACCAAGCCCAAACATTTACCGAAAATCTACCGGATTTTTCTGAATTAGGAATAAATCTTGTTTCTCTTGGCCTGTATACTCTTATATGTCCCTTCCAGCATGACTGAAAAACTTTTTCATCGGTAAATAATACATTATTCCAGTTCTCACGTAACGACTACCTTTTTGGTAGCAACATAGTTTTTTAAATGGGATTTTTTAATTCTTCGACCATCTGTTGATCTTGATGCCGGAAATGCTGTATGTCGAATAGCATTTCGTTTCAAAGGATTCTCCTCCAAATAGCGCAAGAGTGCATTATATTGTTCTTGCGTACCTATTTTGGGTCTTCCTGTTGGCTTTTCCCTATTTACATTACCTTCAGTCTCCCATTTGCGCTTTATGTTTTGTACGGTCTTCTTATTTACATTTATAATACGGGCTATATTTCTTATGGACCGTCTTAAAAATACATGTACATAACTATTTGAGCTTTTGAAAACTATTTAGCTGTATTTTGTTAAACGCGCTTAAATGTCTTTTTTTTGAATTTTGACACTACTTGTTGAAGTCAATGAAAAGTTTAATTAAGTCTGATTTAACATACCCTATAATTGCTGTAAGACTTCTTTATGCACACAACTGTACATACATAAAACAATATACTTAGCTTGAGTTACAAGCCGTCAAAGTTCAATTATTATTCTTTTGGTTTTTCGCCATATTGCATTTATTTTTAACCAATCAAGTTGAGCTTTGCAGATTTTAAAATTTTAAGACAAAAGTACTTTTTTAAATACCGCCAGAGGACACTTTACCAAAACTTACAATTTATTTACATCATAACCTTTATTTGACAGATATTGCAAAGCTGAGAGCGCCATTTTATAGACAATCAAAAACCTAAAAAATAAAGGTACCTTTATTGAAGTCGATAAACCTCACCGTTTAGGCCCCAAAATACCAAAGTTTTTATCAATTTCAATCAAATTACCTACATACATACAGGATGTCCTGTAACTCAACCGACAACTTACGGGGCGATTCTACATCAGAAAAAAACTTCATATAAACATATGTCCTAAACGTCTTAGTTTTAAACTACGGTGTGTAAATATTTAAAAACCAAAAAACTTTATTTTTTAATTTTACCGGTGATACTATACCGGGTAGGATAAAAAGAATATATTTTTTAATAAACCTTCCTGTGCATTATATTACCAATAAAAAGTCTTTAAAAAAAGCTTTATAAAAATACCCAATTAAGTACATCTTACTTTATTAGTTTCGAAATATAGCCATCCTAATCAGGTATTTGCATAATTTTTTAAGTACCGCCAAGGTAACAAGTAAAGATATTGCCTTTATATTCAAGGGTTATAAACTAGCTGCTTATCCGAGCTTTAAAATGTTGTATCACTCTACCCCGTTATATCATTTAAGAATTCTGGGGTGATAGCCCGGTGGTGGTTTAGGGGTTGAAGGGGCGCCAGATCCATTTTTTTTGTAAAAAACGTCCCCCTCAATAAATATCTTGACGTGTTACGGCGATTTTTTTTTCTTTTTGCAGATAACATAAGTGGTAAGTTTTTAAATGAATACCCTGTATAGACTTTTTACAAGGTAAAAGAAAATGTTATAAGGTAACATTTTGGAAAAATAATAATTTTTTAATAATAAAGACCTTAAATAAGGCCGTCTTGTCGGTGTGATGGCCTGTGTGTTAAAGCGTTGGGTCGTTAGGTGCACAACCGACGCAGACTTGGTTCCAAACCGGACCAGACCAAAAGAAAAAAAAGTCTGGTCTGACATTGGTGGTTAGCCTAACAAAAGACGGACAAAAAGTGTAAAATATATCGACGCTGAAGTCCTGCAAAGACCAAGGCGCTGGAACACACTTTACCATGTCCTACGCAACCGCAGACTTTTTGCGGACCCCAACCAGTTGAATAATAGGAATGAAAACGACCTTTTTCCTGGTTGAGGGTTCAGGTCTTTGGGTTGTCGTAAATAGGATATCCTGTTTGGAACCCACGTTAAGCTGTAGGTCCCGTCTGGCGGACGTTACCCAGACGTAAAACAAAGGTGCACACACCATCAACCTCAAGGGCGTCCTGCTAAAAGAATACTTTTCAATAAAATGAAACACCTTAGTTTTCTGCCTTTTATTGTTGAACTCTTATGCCAGTTTCCGCCGATTTTAGGTTCCCACGCTAGGTAGAGAATAACTTACCTTATAATATGTTTTTAAGCTTAGGTATTTAAGTAAAAGCCTTTAAAATCCGTGGTTCATAAAAATTGGCGATTTTTGTATGTTTGATACTCTTGCTTCACTAAAAATTGAGAAAACACCTAAAACAAAAAAAAGTATTTCATTGGTTTAAAAGTCAATGCCCCTAGTTACCACAATAAAAATGTATTTTTATTGGTTTAAAACTACAGTAACCAGGAGTTACTACGTATTCATTATCAATTTATAGTGGCCTAAGTGGCGTAGAATACTGGTTACAAAACAAATTTATCTACTAATGTTTGGCCTTCATAGTAATGAAAATGTTGGACATTTGTTTCTTATATTTTATCTGCCGATATTTTCATACTAAAAGACTTTCCCTCTAGAATACAAAGGTAAAATTATGAAGAAAAAAATTAGCCATATGGCATCTATTGCCAAAATACTGTACTTTCAAGGTTCTGAAGTTGCTGTAATATGCAGAGTTCTATTTTCTTTGGGAAGGAGCTAAGTCGAAAACATATATAAATTAATAATATAATAATATGAAGTAATTTTTTTTCTAGTTTCTCATTTTTTTTTTTCGACATTTTCGACACAAATATCGTAATATAAGGATATTTTTGTATGTGTAAAATGGTTTTAAAAAAGCAGAAACATCCAAACAAATGTTATAAGTAACTATTTTATTTAAATGATAAAACTTAACATTTTTTGCACACAAATTGTTTTATTCCCTGCAGCTATTAAACAGTGATCTATATGCGAAGCAGTATTGCTGAAACTGTTATAAAAAGCATTAGTTACGCTTCTCTTACTAAGTTTTTACTTAAATCTTCCCAAAATTGCGTTTAAACATGTGGTTATTTCTTCATATCGTCTAAGGAGAATAAACACAACGTGGCCAAGATAAGGAGGGCCAGTATGGGCATCTTGGAAATAGTAAGAGATACGAAGTCGGTTAAATGAGAATAAAGTTGAGGCTTTATGTGCCTTATAACTTATAATCTGCTGTTTAGAAAGTTTTAAAATTCCTAGTATTTCCGGAGATATCCGGAAAAACCGAAAAAATTGAAACTTTTTTTTAGTCTAATATAGTTAGGGATCCTTGGCCCATTTTTCCAAGTCATTACTAACAAGCTAATTTTTGTGAGTGAAGTTTAATATGTAAGAATGGAATACTACTTTTATTTCTTATTCTTTCTTTCTGAAAGTTTTGTCTTCCAAAATTTTTGACACTGGCACTGAGACTCAAACCCGCCACGCCGGCTCATGCAACCTAATAACAAGTAAAACATCTTTGATAATTTTTTAAACTGTAATTTACCTAAAATATCTGGAAAGCCTTAAAACAAATTGTTAAGTTTGTAGTAAATAATTTGTTTATCTAAACATTGACGGTATGACGGTATTATCATTCATGATCATGAATTTGCGGGTAAAGCTTTCGAAGCTGTTTTGCATTTGCACAGATTAAGGATAATATCATACCGTCAATGTTAACGCTACCACCAACTTAATTATTTGTTTTTAAGCTTTTCTGTACCCAACAAAATCCATCCAATAAATGAATCCGCCTAACCAATATAGAGCATATCTTCAACAAATTAGAGTTAAAAATTACTTCAAAGATGTGTTTCGCTTGTTGTTATAATATTTTACCTGACAAGACAAAATCTAAAACTAGATCCGAATAAAAATTGTTATTGGTTAAGTAAATCATTTAATCATTTATTATTGTTCATGTTTAAGTTATTATTTTTTTACTAAACTAATGTATTAGTTTAAAATGTGGAACTTACTATTTTTACCAAATTCTAAGAAATACAGGTCCGTATTACAGATAAAACCACAATGTGAATTTAAAATAAATTTGACTTTAAGCATTTCGATATTAAAATATCTAGGACTGTATTTAAAAAATGGAAATTAGATATGTGAGAGAGTTTTCGTTACTGTTCTGGTTGGTTTATTAGAGTAATTTAATAATTTAAAATGTGAAGTTAACAAATTTATAAAAACCTGATTTTTATTACAATTGAAACCTTAATGTGATAACGTCATTAAATTTGTATTAAAATCGACTTTTAAAATTAATATTAGAATATCAGGACCGTATTTCAAAAAATAAATGTTGATGGTTCACGAAAACAAAACGACGCAGTTCAAATAAAATACCGCCATGGAATAGTATAGAAAAAGTGGCAATGCAAAAGTGCAATTTAATTTTAAATCCGATTTTAAATATAAGACCAGGAAAAAATAAACCAAATTTCTAATTTTTCGTTTTTTTTCGAATATCTCCGGAAATACTCGGAATTTTAACACTTTTTTAACAGCATATTATTAGACAGCGACTTCGTATCTCTTACCATTTCCAAGATACCCATACTGGCCCTTTTTATTTTGGACACGATGTATTAAGCCGCGTCCACACTTGCCACAATTCGCCAAATATCCGTCCAAAGCCCATAAAACGACGTGAATTCCGTCCTTGTCCACGTCCGCGCTATGTAGCGGGGTATGAGGCGAGGAGCGGCACGGCAAATTTTTTGCAAATCTCGACGCAGCTTTATAACATACCAATTTCACATTTGTGTATCAAATAATTTTTTACGAGTTTTCCAAAAATAATTGTTCGAGGAACAAATTTAGACGAGATAGCTTTTCCGACTTTAAAAATTCATAATTTGTTTATTTACTAGTATAGTTTATTATGAACAATAAATAACCTCTTTTATTTTGCACATTTGTTAAGAAACACCC
Source organism: Listronotus bonariensis (assembly GCA_014170235.1). NCBI lineage: Eukaryota > Metazoa > Arthropoda > Insecta > Coleoptera > Curculionidae > Listronotus > Listronotus bonariensis. The sequence goes on along the minus strand of JACEGR010000324.1, from coordinate 9,964 downwards.
TGTAGATATTTCGAGTAAAATAAAAATGTATAGCTGAAGGACCTTGGTCAAGGATCTTTTGGGTAACCATTAAAACGTTTTAATAATATTTACCACTGAAATTAATAATTTTTATACAGGGTGTAATTTAATTGAGGGCTAAAAATACAGGATCTGATTCCTAGGCTTATTTTTGGAAGAAAAGTTCATATGAACATATGTGTGTCCTTAACATCTTAACGTTTAAGCTATAAGGGTGCTAAAATTTTAAGTCAAAAACGGTTTTCTTATCATACCTTCAAAACTGTTTGAGATAGTTTCATGAAATTTGACATGCACCAGTAGGCAATTTTTAATTTAATAGATTTTTAATTATTTCTACCAGTGGCGTCCGAACGGAATGCATACCTACTGGAGATTCAAAAAATATCATAATATGGCACTGCTTTTTATATTTTTAAATCTTCATTTATTTTTCAACAAATTTGACGTCCTGCCTTTTTTTTCCAATGCACCATTTTTGCGCAAAATAAAAATAAAAATCGTTTTCAGGCATTTGTGGTATAACGAAATTATTATGAAATAGTATGCTGGTGAATTATTTTTAGTTTTTACGCAAAGACGGTGCATCGGAGAAAAAAAGATGTTGATGTCAATTTTATTGCAAAATAAATGATGATTTAAAAAGTAATTTGTATTTTTGGAAAAAGCAATGGCTTACCATATATTTTTTTAAATTGTATTTCTTTAATGTTTGTAGAAGATCTCTTATATTAAATATACTTATCAACGTGAATAAGACAAACGCAAACTTTAAGAACTAAAAATTGAAAATTCAAGTGTTTTTAATGTCTAAAATCAGAATTTAAGCATGAGAACAGAAACCCGATTTTTTTGTTTACCGGTGTCATAGTAGATAATAAAACATTTGAAATTCAAGTTTGTACTCACAATTATTCTTGCTGGTTTAAACTTTAATAATGTACCTTTAAGTAATAATATACGACTCTTCTCAGAGTAGCAACCGAATTATCTTATATCACGGCATCATATTTTTTTGCTAAGTGGTTTAAAAGTTGTTTAATTTGTTATTTACCCTGCTACAATTAACATTACGTATGTGTTACTGAACATGGATTAACAAATAATGATGTAATTAATACAAGTATTTCTGATTTTTTTACGGTATTTTCTCTCTTCAAATAACCGTCAGGGTGGTATGCAGTTTTTGTTGTTTGTAAAAGATACTTTAAAAATATTGTAAGGTATCTTCTTTCTAAGAAGAAAAATCCTAAATATGTTGCATGCTCTCATGCAACAAACCTAATATATATATATATATATATATATATATATATATATATTTTTAAAGTTAATAAAAATACACATTTATGGTCGACCCATAGATATCCCACATTTAAACCCGCAGTGGCTAAAAGCATTTTTGGGATATTTTCGGTCTCGCACACCAGTAGACAAATCGGTACGTTTATGACCATGCGCATTTAAAAGCCATGACAAATTCGAAATTGCCTTACTGTCCCTCATCGTGCTACTCCGAACGGGAAATCCAGACAATACGTTGATAAATTATGCCCGATAATGTCGATAGTCCGTTCGGCGCCCGCGCGTGCGTATTTGGAACGACTGGTACCTATTTTTTTTTATCTTTGAACAATCCACGAAGGCTGAAAGCCTAAATACTAACGTACCGTGGGTGTCTTAAGCAGGGTAAAAGGAAGTTTGTTAACACGGGACTTAAAAACTTGAAGATTTGGGGGGAAAGGAAAGACCTCCGCTGGCAGTAGGTTCCACAGTCTAGAAACTCTAGGGATAAAAGAACGAACGAAATGGAAAGTTCGGGGCCTGTCCAATTGAACTGTATAGGGATGCATACGCGCAGCACCACGAGTTTATCTGTTGGGAACTGCAAGAGGAGGGACTATACTGGATAATTCGTCGGAGCAGAAGCCGTAAAAGTATCTATAGAAGAGCGATAGATCTCCCACAGCTCGACGATGAGCAAGAGAAGGAAGTCTTTGAGTAAGTAAAGGATCATTAATAAGACGAACAGCCCTTCTTTGAATGGCATCAAGAATGCTGAGGGTTGTAGGGGATGCCATTTCCCAGACATGAGAACAATATTCCAGAGAGGGTCGAATTTGGGACACATACAAAGTGTATAAATTGGAAGAGAAAAATACTTTTTGGCTCGGAAAAGAAATCCAAGCTTTTTTGAAGCCGCGGTGGCAATAGATACAATGTGTTTATGCCAGTTAAGGTTATTCTCAAATGTGACGCCCACAAGGTTAAATGTGTCCCCGCTCTGCAAAACCTGGCCACTCATAAGCAAAGGATGAGTGTTTGATGATTTTTTCGCAACAAGGAACATGATTGTGTTTTGGATGCATTAAATTGAACGAGATTTTTGGCGCCCCAATCCAATATCAAATTGAGATCCTGTGAAAGGGATATCTGCATCGCCCTGCATTTGCTTTCCAAGTCGGGTTGAAAGATTGGTTTGGGAACCTGAAAAGTGGAGTGAAGGGTCCTATCGTCAGCATAACCATGAATGGGATTGGTTGTGGAAGAAAGAAGGTCGTTGATGTGAAGAAGAAACAAAGTTGGTGCCAGTACTGAACCCTGTGGCACTCCAACATTAATTTCGCTTGAAGAGTGCCCATCAACAATGACTGATATACGTCGATTAGAAAGATAACTGGAGAGCCAAGAGCAGAGTTTAGTTGGAAGACCGTAAGAGGGAAGTTTATTAAGAAGTGCGTCATGCCAGACTTGGTCGAAAGCTTTAGATATATCAAGAGCAACGATCTGGGACTCACTTAGAATCTCAAGAGACTTGTTCCAGTTGTGTGAAACGAAGGAAAGAAGATCTGCTGTAGATCTCTTGTGACGAAATCCGTATTGCCTGTCATGTAAAATTTTATGTTTTTCTAAGTACCTAAGAATTTGCGAGTTAATGGATTTCTCCATTACTTTACAAAGCATTGAGAGGAGTGAAATGGGTCTATAGTTGGATGGAAGAGATTTAGATCCTTTCTTGGGAATAGGCTGGACACGTGCAGCTCTCCAGCTGTCTGGAAATATACCCGTGTCATAAGAAATTCGAAAGAGCCTGGTTAAAATAGGTGCAAGTCCAGGAGCACATCTTTTTAAAACGACTGCTGGTATTCCATCTAGCCCAGACGATTTCTTGGTGTTAAGAGAAGAAAGGATACGCTTAATGTGTTTTACCTTAAAAATAATATTGGGCATTTTGTGAGGAACTGGGGGAACAGTTGGAATTGGATGATTGACAGGTGGATGAAGGGTTGAATTGGCAGCAAATTGTTTAGCAAATAGTTCGGCCTTTCCTTTAGATGTAGAAATAATTTCATCTTCCAAAGTTAATGGTGGAAAAGAACTGGTACAGAAATTTCTACTGATGTTGTTGGCAAAGGACCAGAAGGATTTGCTGCCATTTGAGCAAGAAAGTACTTTGTTTTTTATACGGTTATCAAAGGAGTCTTTGGCTTCTGACATTGTTTGGTGGTAGTGGTTTCTTGCTTCAATGCTGGCCAGTCGGTTTTCTGGACTAGGATCCTGTAGAAACTTCTTGTGAGCCTGAACTTTTAAAATTTTAGCTTTGTCACATGTTTTAGTGAACCAAGGTTTGTGATTAGAGGGTTTGATGGTTTTCTTGGTGTGAGGTACATAGGTTTCAACACCCAATAGAATTGACTCGGTCAGTTGGTTACAGATTTCGGAAGGATCCTGGGAAGAAAAGCAGATAGTGTCCAAAGGGTACGTGGCGAAAAAGTCCCTAAGGCCATCCCAGTCGGCTGAGTTGTAGTGCCATACGGTGCGTGGTGGCATGGATTCATTTACCTCAGGATGTACAGAGTAAGATACAGTAACCAAGCCATGATCTGAGCGACCTAGAGGGGCAGTAACAGATGCTTTATAAAGTTCAGGGTTAGAAGTAAGAAAAAGAGCGGGGTTTGAGCTATAATTTGGCACTCTAGGAAAGTAGGTAGGAGTCATAATAAGGTTGGTAAGAGAATTACTGACTGCGAAGATTTTGGCTGCTCTGCCTTGAGGGTCAGTTTTTGAAGAACCTAGCCAATCCTTATTATGGACATTGAAATCGCCAAGCACGATTACTTCGGCCATTGGAAACTGGGAAATGATACTGTCGATCTTTGTTGAAAGAAAGTCAAATAATTCGACATAGGAATTGTCAGATGGAGATCGGTACAAACAACAGATAAATTTAGTAGAAGACCTAAGGGAAAGTTTGTGCCAAAGGACATCGGGCCTACCCGATTCAAGATTAGAAACTCGAGCACAAGCCAGATCGTTGCGAACGTAAGAACACACGCCCCCATGTGGGCGAAAAGACGTTCGTAGCTTGGGAAGAGAAGGTGGCTGGTTGAAGTTTAAGAACTTATTTGTGTCTCCGTTAGAAACAGTATGTGGGGCTTAGATGACTCAAGATGATGGTGAACGGAGTTTATATTGGTGTTAAGCCCACATATATTTGCAAAGAAAATCAAACCTTTCGATGATGGCCCCCGGACCTAAGCGCAAAAACACATTTTTTTCGTCCATAAAAAGTAACTTTTGTTTCGCGCAGGAGATAACTTCTGGCAATCCATCCAGATCAGTGGGAGGGTCTAAGTTAAGTTAAAGTTTCACTTAATTATACGGTATGTCAATAGGATAAATGGATTAAAAATTTTATTGTTTAAGAAAGTCGTGTACGGCAACGCTTTTGATTCTAAAAAACAGGATGCTCGTTGAGAAATTTGTTTTGTTTTGTACAGGGGCAATAAAAAGTACAAAAGTATAAAAATGGACATAGAAAAAACTGCTTTTATTTTTAATAATTTAGCTAAGCGTCAAATAAAATAGGTTTTTAGAATTGAATGAGGATCCCATATCTGAAATTTTACAAGCCAATTAGTTCTTCGACCGACGAAAAAACAATACAATAGAGGGGTAAAGGAAATGTAACAGATAATTTAATATTTTATCCTTTTAATTGATGTTGAAATATAACAAAAAAAAAATGTACTACTATTAAAAGGGGTGTATTTTTTCAAACATTTTGTAAAGCAAGGTACTATTTCGGTTGGAAATTTAATTTATATTTTTATTATTTATATTTTTGAGTCGATTGACGCGTGTAAGGCCTCGGCTACGATAACAAGCGGAAGCGGCGAGCGGAAAGTATCAAATCTATAGAGATTAGAGAAACGAGAGAGTACCGGCTATTAGTATAGACTTATAGCCGGTACTGGCTACTATATTTTGTGGTAAACAGCGTTTTGAAACCAGTTTACCTACAATATAAACGCTCCGCGGAAAAGATTTGTTCGTTTTGAGCGGTAGTGGTTAGGGCTTTTTGCTCACGTATATGGCAGCCGCCTAATTTTAAAATAAAAATTCTTTTATGCTACCAGAAAGATCAAAGGAAGCGTTCTCACACTTTCCGGTTTCCGCTGGCCGCTGACGCTTGGTATCGTAGCAGTAGCCGAAAACAATAAAACCTCTTAAGCGCTGTAAACCCTTCTCTATGTTATATAGTCAAATACCGATCAAAATTAAGCGCCTTCGTCCGAAACTTTTTGAACCCGTGTAGTGTAATTGGACATTTATCATCATATTTTTCTTGCTGTTAGTATCGTATTTTTTAATATTTTTTTTACGATTTATTCATTTAATGCAATAAAAATAAAAATATAGTTAGTCTACAACTTGTGTTATGTGTTTTAGTGGTTGTCATCATGAATTTCGGAAACAATCTGCAATGAAAGAAATTGTACAACGTCAGTTTTTTTATGTCTGTATAGTTGTTGGAATCAAATAAGAGAAATTGTAAAAACTCATAAAATACCGCCACTTTTTTTATGAGAAAAACTTTTTATCATACCGGGCCGCTTTATGTACTATTGGCGCAAAACGGCGGCCTATTACACAGCCCCACAAAAAAAAGTTTATACACAAGAATCAGACATATGTATTCCCATGTATTTTTTGACGCTGAATCCGAATTCAAGCTCAGAAATGGCCCTACACGTCTGAAATTGGCCCTAGGGGCTTCTGGTTTCCGGGATAAGGCAGGGTCGAGGGTGCATTCCGAACCCAAAGCCGGATTAATGCTCGACAGGTCTACGGCTAATAAAACTTTCTTATTTGGGCCGGGAAAATGACCCTTAGGGGCCGGAAAATCGTGTTTCAGACGTAGCGATCACAACAATAATATTTTAATGTACATTTGAATTCTGGACCTTACACTATGCGCGAAGAATTTATGGCCTTTTTAAAGTCTTAATTTGGGACCGGAAAATTACCTCCTAGGGGCCGGAAAATAGTTTTTAATCCTAGCAATTACAACAGTGGGATTTTTATGTATTTCTTAATTCTGAAACTCCTTTTATGCATAAAAAGTTTTTGGTCAGCTAAAGTCTCAGTTTGGGGCCGGGAAAATGACCTTTAGGAGCCGAACAATCGCGGTTTTGACGTCCCAATCGCTAAATTGTCATTTTTATGTACCTAATTTAAAAGTATATGAAAATGTCAGCGTTGTGATTGCTACATCTGAACCACAATTTTCCGGTCCCTAAGGGTAATTTTCCCGGCCCCAAACTGGGAATTTTCGCTGGCAAAAAGCTTTTTCGAGCTTAGAATGTGTTCCAAAACAACACAAATACATAAAAATCCCACTGTTGTTATTGCTAAGTATAAAAACTATTTTCCGGCCCCTAGGGGTCATTTTTCCAGTACCAAACTGAGAATTTCTATAGGCCATAAACTTTTCGCGCATAGTGTAAGGTTCGGAATTTAAATGTACATGAAAATATCACTATGATTGCTACGTCTGAAACACAATTTTCCGGCCACTAAGGGGCCATTTTTCCGGCTAAAACAGAAAATTTTAGTTAACTGTAGACCTATCGAACCCAAATCCGGCTTTGGCTTCAGAATACACCCTCGACCCGGCCTTTATTCCGAAAACCGTATTTCAGGGCCTATGGAGGCCCCTGGGGCCAATTCCAGACGTGCAAGGCCATTTCTGAGCTCGGATTCAGATTCAGCGTCGAAAAATACATGGGTATACATATGTCTAATTCTTGTGTATGAACTTTTATTTTTTTCGTGGGGCTGTGTTATAGGCACATACACAACTAATTTTGCAATTCGCAGCTGTTGGCTAAACCATGGCACAAGCCGTTTTTTAATTGGTTCGTGGCTTACTAAATATTTTTGACCAACTTATCAAGTGCACGTTGACTCCAAAATTTTATTCCGCCGGTTGTCGGCGCCTCTTTGCGGTGAGAGTAGACAAAGCGGCGAGGTATGATAAAGGGTTTTTTGTAATAAAAACGAGTGGCGGTATTTTGTTTAAGTTTTTATAATTTCTCTTCTTTAATGCCACCGACTTTAGTTGAATTGTAAATATCCAAGAACTTACGTTTTGTGGCTTTATATAAAATTACGCTTAACGTTGACTGTTAACCATTCTTTGTTTTATGTAGGTTGTTATATACTGATGCCTAATGTTTTCTAAAATTTAATGCCTTGTTTTCAAAGGTGCTTGCGTCTAGCCGAGACACAGACCAAAAAGGGTAATTTATGTAAAAATTGTAAATATGTTTCGCCATTTTGAATCTGGATACGTATTTTAATCAGCTGATTAAAATAAACTTAGGTCGGAAGACCGGTAAAAATAATTTTTCAATAAAACTATTTTTTCTGTTTTAAAAATAATTTAAAAAAGCTGTGCAATACAGAACAGGTAAAAATTTGTTTAAAAAGTTATTTTTAGACATGAAATTATTAGTGTGTTTTTTAACTATTTTAATTTTTTAATTTAGATGTTAAAGTGTAGAATAAAAAAATTCAAAATTTTTAATTAACGGTTCGTTTATTAATTATTTCATTTAATTTAGCTCTGTTTAAAAAATAAAAATAAAACGATTAGTTATAGTTGAGAACACGGCACGTAAGAAATTAAATATTTGAATAAAGGATCCAAAATTAAGAGAAAAATTGCTATAACTAAAAAAAAACACATGGAAAAGGACCGTTTGGGGCATTGTTTTAAGATAAAATGAGTAAAATACTTACCTCGCCCAACTAGGGACGATTTTTTTCTTAATATCACAAACTACTCTTTTAAAAATATATATTCTTTTGCTCTCCTACTTAAAAACTACCCTCAACCCTATAAAATCGCTATTTTACCCCAAAAATTACCCCCGGTTTACCCTGGAATTATGCTCAAAATATCACCCGGCACTCTGAAAGAGACGCTATACAACAAAATTGATCGCCAAGATCAGAGGCGCACGTCACACAAGGGGCGCGGTGACAAAAGCTTCTACCCCCGCTGGCTGCACCCCTCTTACTGCAGGAATAGGGTGAATTGTAGCCAAGTGTTGAAAAACGCGTTGGAAATGGCAGGAGCAAGGCTGTGTTGTCGGATTGTTTTGAAATAAGTTAAATAGTCCTTGGACATAGCCTTTCAATACCCTATTTTTTAAGGAAAGTATGGCTTGGATTTATATGAAAGTTTTTTTTTAATTTTGTAAATAACGTTGTAAATTGGACTACCGAAAAATTTTTGAATATGAACGATATTAAATTTAATATTGAACAATTAGTGTGAGTATCTATGTTTTTTTGAGCGAATTGCCATGTGAAAAATACGCAATATTTTTTTGTTTATCAAGCGTAATTTGTCTTTGCTTATATGTGTTAATAACATAATAAATACCTTTACAATGGGTTGGAGGTATTAAAAATACATAGTTTGATAATTAGCCGGCTAATTTTAACATGGATTATTGGCAAATATAGCTTAATTTTGAAGTACGATTGGGTTTAATTTTTTTTTAAAATTTATTCTAGGTACATATTCAGTTTATTAAAAAGATTTTTTAAAGCTACTAACTAAAAGAACATTTTTTTAGTAATTTGACTAAAGATGATATAAAAAACGGTGTTTTATTCAAAGGTCCTAGACATCTCAGGCTTTTACGATGGAATTGAAAAGAGAAAGATATAAAAGTAGGATTCATCACAAAGTATTTTACACGTGCTACGACTTGCCTTCAGAACAACTATCTGATAGTAAAACGTTAAATCCTAGGTTGCCAAAATGCCAAATTTATCCTATTTCGTCACATAAAACTTTATGTGTGTTTTAAAATTGGAAAAATGGAATTTAACTTTAAAAAAGCAATATATTACCATTTTATAAAAAATGGATTTTTAAGATTATACTGGGTACCCCAACTCTATTTATACACAAATTAACTTCTGCCCCTGTACAAGAAGCAAAAAGGAACTCAAGATAAAAATGTTTATTTTGGATACACTTATTTTATTGTCAGTATTAGTACATATATAAATTGTCTCAAAATTAGTATGTATTTTCATTAAAACCTATTAAAAGCATTATTGTTGTGTTTAATTTTTGAATGGCAAGTAATGACGAAGTTGTTGAGACCTCATTTTGCAAATTAATCTAGTGGGTCATTCAAATTAAGAGTTCGCCATTAGTAATTTCGTTAGTACTTAAAATACAAAATAGTAAATCCTCATCTTCAGGTTTTGATAGTCAAATGGCATTTTTTTAAATGAAACACTTTGTATATTGTTTCATCAGTTAAAAGGTATTTTAAAGAGTTTTAATAAAATAAATGGCCATATTTCAAAAACTATCAAAGATAGACAAAATGTGGTATTTTTTTTTTAACTCTTTAAAATACGTTTTTAACACCCTATATATATATATATATATATATATATATATATATATATATATATATATATATATATATATATACCCCTGAATATTTATTTATTTATTTAAGCAATATACGGGATACCCCATTATAACATTTCTTACAGATACATAAAATATTAAAAGATAAGTATTAAACATAAAATAAAATTACTTTATACATATATCAGAAAA